>LBNU01037873.1:178692-252617 GCA_014162995.1 Artemisia annua | reverse complement strand
AACCAAAACATCAAGAACATTAACAATGACTAGAACTTATAACCACAACAAGAACTCGACCAAACAACAACAACCATTGCCGAGACCTTAGTGGTCTCGGCCTTAGCTCTCGACAACACAAGACCACTAACAGGAAAACAACAACAAGGATACTAACGAGAACCACAATATCTCGACACCATTCCCAATCCGAATCCAAATCTACTCTCGGCTATCGTAACCAACAACTACATCCACACTCCAATCCAAGCCAACTCTCGGCAACAAAACTTCAACCAAACCCAAACCTAGACTAATCCTAATCTATACCCACGACACCAAATCTGAGCATAAACACGAACAACAACAAGACTCACAGACTCGGTCGTGAGCCTGATGCTCCCTACACCATTCGTATGACCAAGAATCACAAACCCAAGAACCAACAAGACTCAAACACCCATAAGTCGTGAGTCTAGGCTCACGGGGTGCCTAAACATCACAAGAATGACCACAAAATGACCCACACGATACCAAACACATGTTTTAAATCTTGTTATCATTGTTATAAATTCGTTATTATAATAAGAACCCTCCAAACTCGTGGGTTTTGAGGCGTAGACGACCATGAATGATGGGTCTGGTCTTTGGTGACAAAAAGAAAGAGAGGTGGTGTCTAATGGTGGTGAGTCGCGACTGAAACCAAAATCAAGAAACTTGTTTGGTGATGATTCGTAGCGCGTGAGCTATGTAGAAATGATGGGGATGGCGAGATAAATACGAGGGTGGTGGCGGTGTGATACCACACGCGGTGGTGGTGGCCGGAGCTCGCCGGGAAAAGATGGAGGAGAGGTGGTGAAGGGTGTCGGCTGAGGGAGAGAAGTGAGAGGGTATATAACCCTAGATTTATTATAAATGTTGTATATATAGGGTGAGTAAAGTGGATGGGGACTATTATCAAACCCTAATGCTCCCTCAAGGACTAGTATTGTCATCTCTCTTATATTTTTAACGAATCGAGAACCGGACCACTAAACCGTGTTATAATTATTTCTCGAGCACCCGAAAGTATTTCCATAAGTTTTAGTTACGTTTTTACATAAACGTCGATTATAAATACGCATATCTTTAATTCTCGTCACCCGAAATAAATAATATTCATGCTTTATCCGTTCTAGAGTCAAATCTCGCGTAAAATAGTCAAGACCACATATCAATGACTTAATGACTGCAGATAGGCTCATATATCGAGCAGGATATCAAAATCCGAAATTTGCGGGTTGTCACATATTTCAAAAAGGTGCAAAACTCTCAATGTGTTAACAAAATGTGCTTTATTATCATAAACACTTTGAGAGATTTTCAAGAAAAAGGTTTATGGCAACAATAGGATAGTCATGGTGTTATAAGGTGACTAAGGTTAGGAAAAACCGTCCTATGATCCGCCAGAGCCGGAGGGATCTACCCAAGGACAATTCCAATAGATAGAATTAGAAGTCCTTAGGTATGATTAAAAGAAGGAGGAAAGAATGAAAGGGAAAGAAGGGGTTGAAGAATGAAAAAGAAATGAAATGAGAAAGGGTGAAAAGAAATGAGCCCTCCATATGTTCAACCATAGGTCAGACACCGGGTTCAATTCATTTGCTACTGATTGTTACTAAGGTGACATCGGTATTGAAGACAAGACGTCATGGACCCAGTGACGCACTGCACTTAAACCTTCTAGCCACTCGGGTATCTCTCAAAAGATACTTGTTTCATTTTCACGGAGAACCCTGCATAATCTATTGACCAATCATTCCGAGTGTGTTGATATTGAAAAGGAGGTACTCTGCTCCATTCCTCCGATGACTAAATGTGCACTTATTGAGTCTAGAGCCAAGAGATTCATAAAAAGATCTCATAGGAACACACGATATTATTACACTGGTTGTTCTACATCAATGGACGCCAGATGTAAACTTTAGAGTCCTACGCAGGTCTTAGCAATCTGCCAGAACATTTATGAGAGAATTTACTTATGTACTTCTCAATGATTGAACGGAAACTCCTGCCAGGGTCAACATCAAGCAGCCCTGACAGCAGGTCACTTCGGTAATCTCTTGTGGGTTACGCGTAGTGTTACGGTGGGTTCAAACGGTCTACAGTCGTGGGGTGATCTCCAGCGACTCACTAATCGTGGGTGTACTTCAGTATGTCTGTGTAAGCTCTTTCGAGGGTATCCGATTAGGAATGGCCATGGTAAGGGTTGGAGAAAGTCTTCACAATATGCTGTTGACGATATCTAATTCCAAACCTGTAAGTACCGGATGTTTTATTGCTAACTGTTTTATGCAGGTACAACCACCACACTAGTTTCCACATGCTCATACATACATCTCAACGTCAATGGAAAGTTCTCACAAAGATCAAAGGTTAGCAACAGTCAAAGAAAGATTCTACGCCAAATAGAAGAATCTACAAAGTTAAGTGACAAAGATCAAAGTGAAAGAAACACGACAACAGATGTACGTATGGCAAAGACTAAAGATGTATGATCATGTTGGAAAGGCGATCAACCTACATAGACGAAATACTGACAAAAGGCAGATGAACGATCACAACAACAAAGAACAAAGAAAAGTCATATTATAAAGATCACAAAGCATGAAGGAACAAAGAACGATAAACAAAGAACTATAACTTATCTAATGTTTTCTAAAGACGTCAAGAGTAAAGAATGTTAAAGTTTAAAGACAAAGATGAAGACGTCACGTAACCTTCAATGACCAACACTTAGGGGGAGATTGTTAGCTTTGTATTTTTATAAATTAAAGTGTCGGTCATTAAAGTCTTAAATCATGTAATAGGTTGCGTTAGAAAGCGTTTCAAGAGTTATAAGTCCATTAGTTCAATAAGAAAGAAGTCGAAGGGCCAAATATGTATAAGTTGAAAGGCCAAGACTTCATAGCTATATAATGCATTGTAAGCCTTCATTTGAAGGTTGAGGTTCATCATTTGAATAACACACATAGTTCATATCTTTACATGATGTTCTCCACTCTTTCTCTCTCTACTCTCTCTCTAGAATAAGCAAGATAAGTTGTGAAATAAGTTGTATCCAAGGTCCTACAAAGTATAGTACTTATAAATTGGTACCATTCCAGAGAGATGTTAATACCAAACTGGGAGTTGTCAGAACTCCAATAGAGTCTACATACTATATTCGCGTTCGCCGTGGTAAAATATCCAAGAACGATTAGATTCAATGAATTTTAGTGGTATGTAGTGTGGTGGCAGTTAGTTATCGTGCAACAACCAAAAGAAAAAGACTTGTATTCGGTTTAAGTAAAGCAAGTAGCAAGTAATCTCCCCTCACAGGGTTTGATAAAGCATTTAGGGTGAAAGTTGTAAAAGATGTCTGATGGCTACGAACTCACCTGGGCTTAGGGAAATCTAATTTGTGCAAATAGTGACTCGAAACTAGACTGGCCTTATCTACACGTATCCTGATGTTGTTTTGTAGCTTGTGGATGTAGTGGTCAGCTTTAGTTCTGTTTAGTTTAAGTTTCTTAAGTAATTATTCTTAGGGTTTTTAGGGTTTTAGATATAACACAACACCGTTCGGGCCATCACAATTCAGAAGTATAAGACTCCTCACATGAAGCTCCTTATTATTGTATTATGTTATCAACATAATACCGTTCAGGCCATCATAATTCATAAGTTAATACTCCTCACATGAAGCTCCTTACTATTGAGTTATGTTGTTATTAGGGTTTAGTTATAACATAACATCGTTCGGGCCATCATAATACAGAAGTATATTCAATAATCGTTTGAGGAGTCAGGGCACTTTAAATCGTAAACCCAACAAACTCGTCAAAACGAAATATCCACATAGTACTCCTCACATGAAGCTCCCTAGTATTGTGTTATGCTTCTAACTTTAATATGTTTACTTTATACCCTTATAGTTTAATATATTTACAAAATCTACCCTATACTTATAATACTTATATTACTTAGGTTTATAACTATCTAGACTTGACATAATTAGTCCCTATACTTCTATATTTCAGAAAAATGACAGAAATGACCCTTGGACTTATAAGTTTTCTATATTTACCATTTATACCCTTAACTTTATAACTTTTGCAAAACTAGTCCTTTGAAGTTTATAACTATTTAACTTTTTATCCTAGGGTTTTATAACTTTGCAAAAAGGGTCCTTATACTTATAACTTCTAAGAAATGTCAAAAATAGTCCCTAGACTTAATATTTTCAAAAAGTTACCATATATACCCCTATGCATGGAAAACTTTGCAAAACTAGTCCTAATTCCATGCAAACTATATTTTTATGAAACAAAAAGGTTTTCTAGCTTATGTTTAACTAATTTTAGCTTATCTAAGTTACCTAAACTTGCTTAGGGCTTATGGAAAGGGCTTAAAGCATATAAACATGTATTCGACTACATTTAGGGTTTTAAAAAGAAAACTAACTAGTTCTAGTGTTCAAGGCTTAGGCAAGGGTCCTAATGGGATCTAAGACATCCTATATCTATCCAAGTACTGATATAAAGATAAAGAAAGCAAGTATGAAATCTTACGTGATCAGGAGAGGGTTAACGAGGGATCCAAGGGTTTTCTAGGGCAAATACGACTCGAAAAGCATGCAAGGCCTATACCACTCAACTTCTAAGTTTCCTAGGACTCTTGTACTGCTACCAAGACCAGAGTATTGAAGGTAAAGAGAAGAAAAGAGGTGTGAAGGAAATGGAGAGGGGACGGGGGTATTTATACNGATAAAGAAAGCAAGTATGAAATCTTACGTGATCAGGAGAGGGTTAACGAGGGATCCAAGGGTTTTCTAGGGCAAATACGACTCGAAAAGCATGCAAGGCCTATACCACTCAACTTCTAAGTTTCCTAGGACTCTTGTACTGCTACCAAGACCAGAGTATTGAAGGTAAAGAGAAGAAAAGAGGTGTGAAGGAAATGGAGAGGGGACGGGGGTATTTATACTACTCGATGGCCTTGGTGAGCAAGTAACGAGAGTAGGAGGTGTCGAGGGGGGGGGGTGACTCATGCAAGCTAGTGATGACTATTAAGAGCTACCATGATCACTAATGGAAGCTATGGGTCGGTTTTAGGGTTTGTGTGGAGGTGGTGAACCGCGACCCAAGTAGGTGACTGTAATATCCTGCTAAAAACCCAATTATCAGGAAACACTAAACATGAAGTAATTAAGTATTACTGTTCATACACCCATTTTTAGGCAAAATTTTAAACTTTTGTGTACACTATGCAACTCTGAATCATTACGTGCTATGTGATTCACACTTACCTTGAATGAGCTCACACGCAACCCACAATAACCTGGACAAGGCACAACACAACTATGGATCAGTTTTGATCACAAGTGCAACCTTTACACTCACAACAACCACATATGAGATTTCTACCTCAGTGGACCCCACAACTTCCACGTAACTGGAATACACCTCTGTGGGCCCCATAACATGAAAATATAATATAATATTCACTGTAGGACCCACATTGTCCTCAAGTGGACCCCACATGACCAGGATTAACTACACAATGCTTAATGGGCCAATACGGCCCAACAACATGCACACGAGCCCATTTACACTACACGGATCATATTTATTTTCACATTGGGCCGAAAGAACTCATAAGCCCAACACAAGCCCAACCCAATAGCAAATAAGTTATACGAATTCATACTTGTGTGCATGTTTGCTTTGGCTCTCGTGTTCGCGATTCATACAAACAACACATGGAACAAAATGCACCATCTCATTCCTTGTACACAAAAGAATCGAGATCAACAATTATCTCAACGAAATATGTATAAATGAACAGTAAACAAGGGGCAAAGCTTAGCGAGGTCACAACTATATCCAAACGTACCCAACCTTGGCCATTTTGTGTTAAACCCGTTTCTATTGATCCTATTGTGCTCTAAACTCTCTCAAATGACTCACAAAGTGTTTCTAAGCTACTCACAACTCTCATGATTCACAGACATGCCCAAACTCAATTCATGTATCACGATATATGTATAAACGTACACACGAGAACTCAAAACATGCACAAGCCTATTTGAGACATTCCAAGACATTTAGAAACTCCTCATTACTCATTTTAAGACATTCTATCTAAGCCAAACACAACTCTAAGTCTCCAAGGCCTCACAACAAACTATTCGACCTATACTATTTATTTTTGGTCACCTTATTCTCAATTGGACTCCTAAACGTTTCACGACTACTATAAACCCCTTTAAGGACTTCAATGACTATATGATGGTGTCCTAACATCACCACAACCATCACAAACTAGTACAAGACCACCCAGTGACCTTTTGGTCATGTTACAATGTCAAACGGACCCTTTGATAATTCTACAACCAAACACACCCACAAACGTTTTCACACTAGATCATACATCACAAGGACCTAAAGACTTCACCCCAACTCTTGCTTACCTCGTTATACTTGAGACTCGAAATAAAATCTGGTTTCTAGAACCCCTATCCTCATCATCACATGAAACCGACTCCACAAACACTTGGGATAGCAACTTGGATTCAATCAAGCACTCTACTTCCCTCCCCCTACTCTCCTACTTGTTATCACCATCTAAATATTCTCATTGTCTCCTCAACTTTTCCCTATCAATCGTATACTCTTCCCATGCAAGAAAACCTCATATAAAACACTCACACTCACTCACACACACTTCCTTTGTTCACTGCTTTGTACCGAGAAGAAAGAAGAAGCCACAAGCTCATCACAAGCTCGTACAAGCTCACTGAAAGCTCATCCTATATCCTAGCTGTGCCAACTATCAAGTTCCAAGCTCACAAGCCTTCACTTGATCTCCACAGCCTCGTATACTCCCCACCTTTGAAGGTGTAGTAAGTGTTTTCCAACACTTAGATTGTTTTGCAACTCAATTCTATGTTTTCCATTCGAATATATCACCAACACTTTAGCTAAATTGCTCCTATGTCTCGTTAATCTCATGTCTGACAAACTCACTCACTCACATCTCTATATACATATAAAAGAAACCATGAACTCATTATAAGCTCAACCTAATCCTAAGACCATGAAAATCATACGTTTACAATCTTACTTGGCCTATATCGAAAAACAGTTTATATTTTCTAAGTGTTTACAAATGATTTTCTCACTTTCATTTGGTCTCGCTATTTGAAATCTATACGAGTACCATACCTATATTTTTGTACAAACTGATTCTATGGAACCTAAATAATCAAGCTACACTAAGCTCACTTTCTCATAAGCTTGTATATGCTCTCTCACAAGCCCAAAGCTTGGCTACCTCACTCGTTCACAGAAACATAATAACACCCTTAAAGGGCTAAAGCCCATCAAGCTCACAATTCATTGTGGCCTATTCCACAGCCCAACACCACTCACCCTCATTTTGGCGAGGCCCAATATGAGCCCAAGAACCACCAAACCAAGTTGGAAGCCCACTGGACCCACAGAAGACCCAATGGGCCTTAACAGTTCATGTTAAGCCCAATAACACTTAAAATGAATTCGAATTAAGCTATAAGCTCTAATAAGCTACTGATAAGCTCACACCACTTTTTCTAAGCTTCTGGGAACTTGAAAAACTATTTGGAATAAGGTCATAAGCTAAAATGTTGTTTTGGACTAAAAATGCAAAAGATACCAAAGTAAGGGACTAAAACTGCCAACTTTGCAACTAAGGGTTAAAACTATAAATTTTGCAAACTAAGGTTACAAACAGTAATATAAGTTATTTTGAGTCAGTTGTATAAATTTGGAACTACAAGGACCTAAAATGAACATTTTATATATAAAGGACTAAACTTGTAAATTATAAACTACAAGGACCAAAACTGTAAATTTGGTGTTAAAACAGTATGTTTAGAATATTTTTGTCATTTATTGACTAATTTGATATTATAAGTACTAAAAATGGAAATATACATTTCATAAGGACTAAAAGTGTCAACTTTGAAAGTACAAGGACTAAAAGTGTAAATATGGTAACAATGGTATCAAAACTGTAAATTTGACAAAGTAAAGTTATAAATGAAATAATTATAAACTTGAGGTACTTAAATGTCATTTTTATAAACATATGGGTTAAAAATGTAATCTTTATAAAGTATAAGGGCTAAACTTGTAATTTCACAAACTTAAGTAAAATGTTTATTTTAATAACATTAATTACAAGAAGTAAATATTTGAGAACTAACTTGATAACAAAAGATCACCTTTCACTAATCAAATTAATATATCACTTTCACCAAGATCAAGGACTAAAAACCCTACACCCTGCTAGAGTGTACAACTCTATAAGTCTGGCACGACTTATCAGCATCACACATAAAGACAAGACAATATTATGTATAATATTGTTTTTGTACTTAAGGCATTACACAAATACAAACCTGTTGGGAATTGCAGATTTGAAGATTACAAAACCTACAAGCAAGAATGAATAAAGAAGAAACAATAGGGACTTAATATTAAATAGTTAGTTAGCTTGATTAGTAAGCTAGGTTTTTATGTAAACCCTAGCCTTTCTATTATATAAAGGGAGGCAGGGCGTTAGTTTTAATCATCCATTCAATATAAAACTCTTCCAATGAGAGTCTAGACACACGATTATAGCGTGTGTATATTAGTAGTAGTAGTAGTTTATTTTATATTCAATAAACAAAACGTTGAAGTAACTTTGATTCTTATGTTCTTATTCCGCTGTGCAAATCATTGTTACTATATCCTAGATGGGCTAAACGATTCTCTACAATTGGTATCAGAGCTAGGGGTTCGTAATATCTAGGGTTTCAAGGTTTTCATGTTCGTGTTTTATGGGCAAGAAGCAGTTTCGAATTGGAGCAGATCTGGTAGGTAAAGAGCAGATGTGAAAAAGCATCCTTAATGAAGGAAGTAGTTTTTATATTGGGTATCGGATCTGGTGGTTATGTTTATTGTGTGACGGCTGAATGTAAAAGTGAACCAATACAATATACAACTTCAGAAAAGCGACAAAGGTCAGAAATATATTTAATTCGGTTTGTCATATTTTACATGTGATTGTTAATTCACAATTAATTATCTCGTACTAAAATTAATTAATGAGTCAGTTTTGGCATTCACATACAACCTCGTACTGCTCTCTTTATTGATCTGTGATCATCACATGATCATCACGTGATCATGATTGGTGGAGTAAAGTGATTAGGGCAATTTGTAGTATGTGGTGTTATCATTCATTACCTGGTGTATATTAAATTGATTGGTTACATGGGGTTGCACGTGGGTTGTAATATTTATCATGGGTACAACAAATTGGTCAAAGTATTGGTGTCGATTGGTGAATGTTACTGGTGATATTGATTTCTGTTTTTTTGGTCGATGGTTGGATTGATGGATAATATGTTATATAATCGGTGCTATAAAGTGATAATATTGCTTTGTCTGTTTTGCAAAATCAAAGATTTTTTATTTAATGGTTTTACAAAGGCAAGTGGATCTGGTTGTTATTTATGAAAATTCGATAGGTGGGATCATTAATACTGGTCAAACAAGGGGTGAGATTATTGGTTATCGAATTTGTAGTGACATGTTGAGATTGTGGGTCTGATGGGATAACAACATGGGTCGGTTACTCTTTACAAGCACAAGTGATTTCATTGGTCATTATCACTTTGATGTTTATTGAAATTAATAAGTGATTCGGTGGTCAAAGTTTCATCATGGGTCGGTGATGGATTTTAGTAGTACATCCTAAGTTGTGAATGAAGCAGCAATCGGTGGTGATATTAAAATACTTTGTTTGTTGATTTCCTAGTACACCGAATGTGCTACTCTTGTTGTTTATTGGTCAAAGCATAAATTAAATATTGGGGTGTGCTAATTTATTTCGATGATCTGGTATCTCGTATGAATAATATATTGATTGATGTGTGGGGCTATATCAGAGGTTCATATGGGTATATTATATTCACAAGATTTGGATTTGTATGTTGCTGCTGATATTGATTGGTCATTGTTGCTGCTACTTCGATTATACTTTATTGATGGGTCAGTGGGGCTCGTTGAATATTAGAATGTGGTCTTAGCTTCTACTGTTATGATAAAGTTTTGGGACTAATGTGTTGAATATGGATCTGTCGTACTATTGATACCACTGGTGTAGTGATTTGAAAGATGATATTTGGTTCCTACTGTTCCGTTTCTCCTGATGGTTTCTATTGATGGTTTTTGCTGACTTCTTTATGGTTTCTGCTGGCTTGTTGTATACTTTTTCTTTTGGTCGGTTTTGGTTCCTACTAGTCATGTGAGATTACTAATGGTTAGGGAGGACGGAGTTATCAACCATCATCATTTTGTTGAGAAGATTACTTGACGAAGACATTTGACTATCGTTTGTTTGATGTTGTAGTTGATTTTCACAGGTTTTGTGTTCTTATCATATCTTAAAAGGTGAGAGGGGCTTTTTAAGATAACTTGCTTGGTTTGTATGGTGACAAAGACTTGACAACTCTAGTGAAGGGGTATGATCTATTTTATTGTGCTTAATGCATACATTTGCTATCACTTGAAGGAGTTACGTTATTGTGCTCAGTGTCTCATTGGTTAAGTCAATGAGGAGTTTGTCAAGAGGCTTTCACTACTCATATTTTATGATTTCGACGTCACGTGGATAGTGCAAGACATAAGATGCAAGTTTGGGAGATTCCACTTCTTCATCAAATCAGTTATATTTGATTTTCTTCATCAGTGATCACTCCAGGGAGCCTTACACTTTGTGCTGTGCTGATATGCTTATGTGTTTCTGTTGATCGATACTGCTGACTCATTGCTGATATGCTTAGTAGTAGTAGTAGTTTATTTTATATTCAATAAACAAAACCTTGAAGTAACTTTGATTCTTATGTTCTTATTCCGCTGTGCAAATCATTGTTACTATATCCTAGATGGGCTAAACGATTCTCTACAAAACCACACCACTACAGGAAACTAAGGTTTCTCATATTATCCAGGTTGCGTGTTGGAGCCATTCACCAGTTGCACTTGATATTACTTGATTGCCTACCTAAGCACACTCATCTGAGGTGAGTCTATAGTCCCACACTTTTTTACATGTTTTACAAACTATGTGGGTGGGATACATGCTACACTATATGAACACAAGTATCTTGATCAACTATTTTCACTATTATATGCTACACAACTATTGCATAAGACACACGCCAACTTGAAAGTCCCTTCTATCATGAGCCTTAGTCACTTGCGAGTGAACACGAATAACTGTGAATAGATCTATTGGTGCTTGACAGACCCATTTGTTCTAGCCGACACCTGGTAGACAAATGCACTATTATTTGACACACTAGGAGAACTGGCAAACTCCTCACCAAGGGCACCCTATACTGTGTTGATGTCATTGCGATGGCTCACATACTTGTTAACGTTGTGTTCATGAGACTTATGGCAATATGCATATGGAACAAACTACTATTTATTCATGAGATACTTGGAATGTGTTCATCTGATTTTAACTATAAACGCTATAGATTCACTCAACAATTTTGTTGACTTTTAGCATGTATCTCAGGTAATTGAAGCAAGCTCAGGAGGCATGGAGTGGGCATTTGACCTTGTGTCGGTGGTGTAACATTAACAAACAGTCATTTTCAACTAATAATGTGAACCAATAAACATTGAACATCCTTGCATTTGAATTCAATAAAATGAACTCAAAAACGTCTCTTTGAGTCATTTTCTATAATTATGACTGTGATCCTCTACGTAACACCCAGATTAAGTCTTCCGCTGTTAAACAAATTTTTGGGGGTGTTACAGTGACAAGTAGGCTATGCACCTACTTGCTTGCCTACTAGGGAGGTGCTTAAGGTGCTTAGAGTTGCTTAGAGTAACTAGGTTTTAGGTTTTAGGTATAGTTCTAACCTAGATTTACCTAGAGTGAGTTTAGGGTTTTGCCTAGGGTTTAGTGTCTATGTTGGGTTCCTAAGAGTGTCTAATGACTAATCCTAAGTCCTACGGGGTTTATACTAAGTGGTGGTAACTTATGGAAAAGATTTGGGAAGGTTTGACCTAGTTTTTGGGAACTTATAACCTAGTTATGGTTTTGTGCCTAAGGGACTTGTACCTAAGCTCTAATGGGTTGTACTAGTGCCTAAGGGTCCTAAGGTATCCTAATGTTCCTAAGGTAACTCATACTTAAGCCTTGGACACTTTCAAACTAATTTAGTTAAGCATATAGGGTTTAGTAAGCACATAGGTCTAATTAGGGTTTAATTAGGGTTTATTATGGTTTTGTGGTAATTTTAGTGTGTTAGATTGGTAAATTACTTATTGTGGTGTTGTTGTGGTCTTATGCTTGACATACTATGGGTTTATAGGATGTGAATGTTAAGTTATTTGGCTTGTGTGGATACGTGGGCAGCTCTAGAGAGTCATGCAAGTAATAAATGCACATTAAAAACAAAAATTTACCTGTGAAATACCTACTATAGGTATTTGTAATGGGAATGATAGTGATGAGATTTTGTGGGTTGTTACAACTCTCAGGACAGGCCTTCTTCTACTTCTAATTATCTATCTGTGTACGTGTATGCTATTCGCTGATTCGTGCTCATTAGTTTAATTTACTGTTTAATATAACCAATCTGTGCCAGTCTCTCAGGCTGAACCCCCTTTCGTTAGATTAGGCTGCAAAACTAACTTAGGACATTAAAATACTGATTAGGTTAATTAGATAATACATTCCACTCTTAGTGATCGACACTCTACTTACCATTATATTCATACTGACCGGGTACACTGCTCGTTAAGTGTGTGTGTTATTGATAAGTCGGCTAAATATAAATTTAAAACTTGAGTAGGCATTAATACTGCTAAACCGCAACGACACATCACACGCGTCAAGTTTTTGGCGCCGTTGCCGGGGAGTGAATTGTTATTATCTGTTAATTTGATTAGTATTTTAATTAGGTTTTTCTTTTTATTAGATTTTTAGATTCTAACCACTAACTTTGTTTTACATTAGTTAGATTGCATTTATTGTATAATTTGCATATTTACTGTTTTTTGTGTGTTTTTATTTTCTATAATTTTTATTTATTTTTATTTTTATTTTTCTGTATTTTTCTGCATACTTCTGTCGTTGTATTGTGCTGATACAAACGATACGGCGCATCTGTTTCTCAGATGTGACGTATTGCGTTTTAATTTTTTTTAAGTACAACGCGTTTAATAATTCGACTACGGCGCATCTTTCCCCAAGATACGGCGTATTCTGTTTTTAATAAGAAAATTTTTCGAAACCCTAACGCCATGCGACGCATCTGTTTTCGCAGATACGGTGTATGTTATATTTAAATTAAAAACAGTTTTTAAATTAATTAAACAGAAGAGACGCATCGATTTTTATCGATACGGCGCATTTACTAAATCAAAAATCTTGTATTTTGAAACGTAATGAAAATACGGCGCATTAGCTTCTACTTATGCGGCGCATTTAATTTTTATAAGTATAATTGATTTTTGATATTTACTTTGATGGTTTCACTACTCTCGTGCACAAGTTAGTTTATTTTCAGAATAAAGGATGATTTAAGCATCACTATGGAAGATTACGTCTGAACCTAACTGGAGATGCTAGCTGGAGTGATCAAATCTACGATAACTGGAAACTTGCAGTAAACGGTAAGGGTAGGAGAAAACTCAAGTGCAGGTATCATTGAGTGTCTTCAATTCTTTGAAATTAAATTTTCAGCTATCCATTATAGTAATTCACTTAGCTATAAGGAGAATTCTTTACAAAACTTCTCCCAAATATTTAATGATAAAAGTGAATTATCTTTACCTAAAAATGATTGTTGCATGTTCATGTTTGAAAAGAAAGTTTTTAAGAAACGGTTTGCTAAAAAGGAGAAATTTGATATACTAAACATTGATACAAACCTCTTTTCTTATAAATTACCTAAATGTAAAAATACCGAAATCCACAATGAAAGTTGTGATTTCAGTAAAAATTTCTCAAACATTGACCTATGTAGTACATCATCCCTAAATCATGATCTCAATTTTAATAAGATTAAAACGTTATTTGTTTCTAACCATGAAACAAATTATTATTTACCAAACAACGGGATTATGATCCACTATAAAACGGTTATACCAATTGCTCTCATTTTGAATTTATATATATCATATGGTATACCGTTTGACCCTAAATTGGTGTATAAGGAAAGAATGTAGTTGGAGCTTTTATTAACGTACCTGTTTTTGTTGGAAGATTTGTTGTTATTGCAGATTTCACAGTGATAGAAGACATGGATGCCTATCGTGATAAAGAGATGGGTGATGTGATTGTTGGCAAACCATTTTGTAGGGAGATTGCTATTAATGCCAAAAGATTTGAAGGAAAAATCACCTTTCAAAATGGAAGCGACGTTATTACTTTCATGATGCCTCGTACTCACCCAAGTTTTAAACATGCCACTAACAAATATTGCTACAGGTTTTCACCATTTCTTCATGTAGATGACAAAGACAAACAATATGGGATCAAATATCCGTATCAAAAGATGAAGGGATTCTACAAAGGAGTGTTAAAGTTGGGACCTGAATATGTCCGCGATAAGTTAATTAACAATTATATCATGAAGTGGTATTTGGATATTAATGACGAAAAATAGGAGCTGAACGTGAGTCTAACTTGAAGACTCTGGAATAAAGACAAGTGCTGACCGGGAGACAACTCGGAATTTTTATCTTATTTTTCTGTTTTGTGTCGAGTCTGTCAGACCTGCAGAAGATGCGGCACATCTCCATCATAGGATGCGGCGTATCATATGCACTGGTCATATCTTTTTATTTTTCTGCATTTTTATTTGAAGACTTTAAAATATTCTGTCAGTTTATTTAGTGCGGCGCATCCCTGGTTAAGGATGCGACACATCTTTTATTCTGACTCGTATTAATTCCAGGCTCGATACGGCGCATCTTCTTCCATAGGATGCGGCTATCGATTGATGTGATGATTTACAGTTTAATTTTTTAGGTTTTATTTTACTAACTACTAATGTATTATGCAAGTTTGAACCTTCTTAACTCAGGTGTGTTAAAGTCTTGGTGGTATTATAGATTCCTGCACTTCTGTGGAAACATCATTCATGAAGCTTAAACGTTCTTATCCACAAGAAAGTTAATTTTTGCTCATAAACGCATAATGAAGGATCATTCCGAGCAAATATCAGGGGAGTTTTTCCGTTCTAATTCTTTTATTTTTCTAGTTTTTAACCTTAAACACAAACAACGAGGACGTTGTTTAACTTAAGTGGGAGGATGGAGAATTAGAACGCTTACTTGTCCCAAACTTTTTTAAAATATGCTTAAAATGCGCTTAATATATCAAAATTTATTTTTTTAGCATGTTTTTGTTTAAGTCTAAATTACATAACCGCACACATAACCTTATTTCTTCCAAAAATTAAAACTTTAGTGTGCCGGTGACTTGTAAACTTTAGAACATTGCTTGTATACTATTCGAGAACATCATAATGAGAATTATCGATATAATTGGAGTGACTTATCTAACTTGGTAAATTTCTAGGATTACACCCAAAAATCCTTTATATGTTATGTGATATTAACAAACTTGTTGATATAAATAATGCATAAAAACGTTATTAATATTTTTCGATATCCCAATGTTTTGACGATCACAAAATGTAAAAACATTAAACGTAAAATTATTACGTAAACAAGTATTTAGTTACAAATATCATATCTTCCAACAAAATCACTTAAGGTTTGAATAAACAAATGTCTAATACATTTTATGATCAAATGGATTTTTATTTAAACATTACGAAATTTATAAAATGATATAAACATCTTATATATTTTTGAAAAACACTTTTGGTAATTAAAGGAAAATGTTTAATTCATAACAAATATATGAATTCAAATTTTTAACCAAAATTAGCTAGTTTTTCATCAAAATAAACTTTCACAAGAAAAGACAAAGAAATCTGGCTGTTATAGGTGGGCGGCCCCCTTAATTGTAAGGGCGGCCCCCTTAATTTTAAGGGGGCCGGCCACCATTTAAGGGGGTCGGCACGCTCCTGTTGTCAGATTCCTTTGCCTATAAATACAGGTTCATTCCTGTAATTTTTTTCTCACCTTTTGCATGAATATTCTCAGTCCCAATCCTTTCTAAACATCCTTCTAAATCCTTTGATCATAAGATTATAAGTCTTTGTTTCAACTGATTCAATTCCTCATCATTCAAAGTGTAAGAGAAGAATACTCCTTCAACATCAAGTTAAATAAGTATTGTAGATATTGTTTAGTAGTTGTATATATTGTTTGTAAAGGTGTAGTGTGTTTATAATTAGGAGATTTAGGAGTGTTAGTTGTGAAGAGAAGTAGTGAAGAATAAGTAGTGTTGTGAAGTAGGATTAGTGAAGTTGAGAGAAGTCGTGAAGTAGTTGTGGTGTGTATAAGTTGTGATAAGTCGTGAAGAGTCGTGAGATTGGTTCTAGCTATTATTAGAACTCGACATTTTGCTTGGTGTCACTAAACGGTGTAAGCAAAGGTGTGTAAGGTTTCTCCGCCATAAGGGAGCTTGTTGACATAGTGAAGAAAACTCTCGAGTTAGGTGCTCAGGGAATGGAGTAGGACGAAGAGGAGATTCGTAGCCGAACCACTATAAATCCTTTGTCTCGCGGTGCTATCTTTCCTTCTCTATCTCTTTACTTACTTACTTACTTATTTTGTCATCATATACTTTCTTAGATATAAGTGTTATAATTGTGCAAGTAATTGATCTCACATAAAACTAGAATCGAAGTTTTTAAAACAACGTTTTTCATTAAAATTAAAAAGACGTAAAACTATTCAAACCCCCTTCTAGTTTTCCACAATTGGTATCAAGAGCCACGTTAAAAAAGATTTTTAAAATATATTATATTTTAAAACTTTAAATCGATCTATGGAATCGGAAAAATATTTAGAAGTGAACATCACTTTTAAACCACCATTTCTTGAAAATATAAGTTTTCTTGAATGGAAAAATCGATTCGAAAGTTATGTGAAGTCAATAGACTATGATCTTTGGCATGTCATTTCAATTGGTGATTTTCAACCAATAAAAACTATTTTTGAAAAACAAAATAACTTGGCTAAAATAATTATATACAAAGCTCTACCAAGAGTTGAGTATGAAAGAATATTTTTTTGTCAAACGGCAAACGACATGTGGAAAAGTCTTTTAAACTTTCATCAAGAGGAATGTCAAGCCAAAGAAAATCTTGCATACAAAATAGTAGACAAATATTTAGTTGAAATGAGAACAAGTGATACTAGTTCAAACCTTTTATATGAAGGTAATGATGCCGAAAATCTCATGAGTTACGTTAAGAGTAAACAAGAAGATTGTATAGAGGTGACGATCGAGAAGGAACTAAGTGATGATGACGATTCTAGTTCCGAAAGTGAAGACGAAGAATATGCAAAAGTTGTTAAAGAATTCAAAAGTCTTATTAGAAAGTGACAAAGAGCACAAGATAAAAGAAAAACAACCCGAAGGAGAAGATTTAGTGATGAAGACAGAAAGGCTAAGCACAAATGTTTCGTTGCTCAAGCATCTAATGAAATATGTCTAGGAATTGATTTGGAGCCCGATGAGTGGGTAAAGGATAGCGGATGCTCAAGCCACATGACGGGGAATCGCAAGCTATTTTCTACATACAAGGCATACAACGGAGGTAACGTTATTTTTGGTAGTGATCGCCGTGGAAAAATCATAGGCAAAGGTACGATTTCTCAAGACTCTCTAACTATTGAAAATGTTGAACATGTAGATAATTTAACATATAACTTGCTTAGTATAGGTCAAATATGTGATAATAAGTGTAGGGTTACCTTTACCGATAAAAATAGTGTAATAATTAAGGATGAGAAAGTCATAGGTAGAGGAATTAGGAAAGGAGGCGTATACGTTATGAAACTAGGAGACAAATCGGAAGATAGGATATGCTTAGCGACTTTAGATGAAAACTCCACCTTGTGGCATAGGCGATTAGGTCATGCGAACATGCAATAAATACAATCTTTGGCCTCTAAGGAACTAGTTAGAAACTTGCCTAGTCTAAGATATGATCAACATTTTTGTGACGCTTGTAAAATAGGAAAACAAGCACATGCTAGTCACAAAGCTAAAAATATGGTATCCACCACTAGATGCTTAGAACTACTTCACATGGATCTCTTCGGTCCATCCGCGGTGCGGAGCTACGGTGGCAACCGCTACACCTTAGTTATAGTAGATGATTTTTCACGATACACGTGGACTAGGTTCCCAAGTGATAAAACTGAAGCCTTTGAGAAATTTGAAACATTTTGTAAAATGATACAAAATAAGTTAGGTTGCACTATAGTATCAATTAGGACGGATCATGCTAGGGAATTTGATAACGAAGTACAATTTGGAAAATATTGTGATTTAAATGAAATATCTCACAACTTTTCCGCTCCTCGTACTCCTCAATCAAATGGGGTAGTAGAAAGGAAAAATAGGTCTTTACAAGAAATGAGTAGAACAATGTTAAATGAGCAATCTATCCCACAAAAATTTTGGTGTCACGCTATAGATACTTCGACATATATACTTAATAGGGTTTCTATTAGACGAATATTAGGAAAAACTCCTTATGAGTTATTAAGAGGTAGAAAACCAAATATAGTCTACTTTAGGGTATTCGGAAGTAAATGCTTTGTTCTTAATACAAAAGATTATCTAACTAAGTTCGACCCTAAGTCATACGAAGGAATTTTTCTAGGATATTCACAAAATAGTAAAGCATATATAGTCTTAAATAAACATACTATGAAAGTAGAAGAATCCTTAAATGTAACCTTTGATGAAACTCCTCCACCACCTACAACCTTACCCTTAGAAGATGATGATGTGATTGAGGAAGAAGCTATTGAGGTTAGTAAAAATAAGCCTTTAGGAAATGATAACGAAGTAGAAACATTAGAAGAAAATGAGGTTGTAAATATTAAGGAATCTAAATCACATCCATTAGACAACATCATAGGCAACCTAAATCAAAGAACACTTAGATCACAAGCTCAAGATAAAAATAACTTCTTTTATTTTGTGTCAACAATAGAGCCTAAGAATATAAATGAAGTCTTAAAGGATGAAAGTTGGATTATGGCTATGCAAGAAGAATTAAATTAATTCAAAACAAATGATGTTTGGGAATTAGTCTCAAATCCTAGGAATGTTACCATAATAGAAACCAAATGGGTATTTAGCAATAAATTAGATGAGAATGGAATAGTAACTAGGAATAAAGCTAGGTTAGTCGCCCAAGGTTATAATCAACAAGAAGGAATTGATTATGACGAAACCTATACCCCTGTAGCTAGATTAGAATCCATTAGAATAATCTTAGCTTACACCGGCGCCCTAGACTTTAAGTTATACCAAATGGATGTGAAGAGTGCATTCCTCAACGGTTTTATCAATGAGGAGGTATATGTGGCACAACCTCCGGGATTCATTGACTTCGCAAAACCTGATTATGTTTACAAACTAAAGAAAGCTTTATATGGTCTTAAACAAGCTCCAAAGGCTTGGTATGATAGACTAAAAGCCTTCTTAGTTAAACATAATTATTCCATGAGAATGGTAGACAACACTCTTTTCACTAAGAGAAGTGACCAAAATATCATCATTGTTCAAATATATGTCGATGACATTATATTTGGATCGACTTGTCAAGAAATGTGTGATGAATTTGCCAAAATCATGCATGATGAGTNCAAGAACTAGCATTCACATCGAATCACTAATAGTACGTGTGTACAAGAACGTGATACTAACACACTATTGTTAGTATTCTTGGATTGAATAACAAAATGGTAAGGAGTTATTCTTTAATCCACATAAACCCTAATTAGGGTTCTTGATCTTGTATTGAAGAATAAGTTCTTGTTTGGCTAGAACTTTAAGGTCCGTTTACTATTTATTGTTTGGTTAATTAACTATGCATTATATGATCCTAATTGCTTCTGCTATGCTTACTTGATGTTATTGTTTATATATGATTGTCATGAGTATAAAATTCCAACACTTTGGATCACTTTTTGGGATGGCGTTTGATGTGCTATCATTGTAGTTATAGGTTTATTGTTATCAAGTTTTAAATTTATATTTAGCCAACTTAACCAATAACAAACATTAACGGGCAGTGTACCCGATCAATGTAGCCTAGTTGGTAAGTAGAGTATCGATCACTAAGAGTGGAACATTAACACTTAAATATCTATTAGTATTTTAATTCTAAAGTTAGTTCTAATTAAACCTAATCTAATGCAAAAAGGGGGGGGGGGTTTCAACCTGAGAGACTGGCACAATGTTTAGATTAAGTAAAACTGTAATTAAAAGGCAGATAAACAAATAACACACACGAGCAGAAATACAGATAACAAATAAGAGGTCAAGCCGATAGTAAGGAAAACGTATTAGCCTAATGTTCGATCATATATGATGAATACTAAATCTATTCTCTCTCTTTGGTGCATCAGTTCGTGGCGTATCTCATTCCAATATTTAGACTCCCTAAACATCTAGATTTCGGCTTTTAAGTTTTCTCAACCGACTAACCCTGTCACGACTAATCAGAAATCCGCATAAAGTATACCTTAATGATTATCAGTTATTAATTAACCACTTAGGGCTTACATTAACATACAAATATTAATGAAGTAATAAAGTAATCAAAACACACACATGAGCATCCAATAAAACATCATATAATCAATAAACACGGCTAATACCTGCAGGTTATTAGCCTATAATCTCTGTAATAGCACAAGATAACATATTTGGAAATATTCAAGTATGAATCAAAAGAGAAAAATACGCTAACCAAACGATTAAAGAGTACTAAAACGAATTAAGCGAATCTTCCTATGAAATTATGCACTAGCAAGACCTTCTTACTGCTCCTGGTCTAGTACTTGGTGGTTATCAACTGTTTGGTTCTCTGGTGCCTCTTCTGTATCTTTAAAATTCGGCTGCAAATGATATATTTATACCTTCTGCAAATAGGTTCGATACTGCGTATCAAGTTTATCTGATACACCGTATCTAGATAACTTCGCGTGGGGTCCAAAATTATTATATTTTAAAATTTCCGTACACCGCCTAGGTGATACGGTGTATCACCAGTCTTCCTACGGCCCATCTTGTCTTCTTATCTTGGAAATCTGGTGAAGTCTTGAGAATGGATATGGCGTATGTTATTGTTGTCATACGGCGTATCTGGAGTAGAACAAATCAAATCTTCTCGTTGACCAAAGTTTCATATACCGCGTATGGAAGAAATCCATTTGGTGTATTCTTCAAAGTCAGGCAATCGTCTTCATATTCCTCCAAGTCTTGGTATACGACGTATCTGTCTAGAATGATATTGCGTATGATTCTTCAGTTCAGTAGACTTTTCCTACTTGATCCATTTTGCTCCAATTTACGTTCAAAATAGCTAACTTTCACTAATTGCTTGTTTATAACTAAGATTTACGAAAGTAAGTGATGAGTATGCAAATACTCATCATTTTGTTACCATTTGAACCCACAAAAATGCCCAAAAACACACAAATGACCACAAAATGTTACAAATTTCATTTAAATGTGTTTTTATGTGACTTATGAATAAAAAGACTAAAAACAAGTGAAAAACATGCAAAATATACCAACTTGTCACTTTTAGTCCCTGAAGTATCACATTTGGCAAAACTAGTCCCTGAACTTTCAAGAATTGTCAGAATTAGTCCCTAAAGGTTTTAAAAGAATGAAAAGTCAACTTTAGTCCTTGGGAAGTCAAAAATGTTCACAAATAATCCCTGGATAAAAGTTTTCACAAATTGGCAATTCTTACCCCTCAAGTTTCAAAAATGGCAAAATTAGTCCCTGGGTATTCAAAACTTTAAATTTAACATAAAATACCCTTGTACTATTCATAAAATACAATTTGGAACATTTTTGATAACTTTTGGGAAATTACAAAACAAGTCCCTCAAAATCCAAAAATTACATATTAGGTCCTTAAAGTTTGAAAATGTTACAAAAATGCAACTTTGGTCCTTGTGTAAATATAATATGGCAAGTTTGGTCCCTGAAAGAAGTTTGGAATACTCACAAGATCAGTCCCTCAAAGTTTCAGAATTTACAGAATTGGTCCTTGTACTTTCCTAATTTTACAAAACCAAATTACACCTTATTATACCCTAAAATCCAAATTAACCCTTTTAATAAAAACCCAACCCATTACCTTTTTCTCTTTTCTTTCTCTGGCCCAGTCACAAGCCCAACCCAACCTTTTAAATATAAAACTCCCTCCTCCCTTTTCTCCTTCCCCGTTCACACTGCCACCATCACCATGCCACCTCCAGCTTCCACCTTTACCACCCCACTTGGCCACCCTACTTCACCACTCTTATCCCTCCACCTCACACCATCCCCTGACACCCTTAAAACCCTCATACGCAACCTCCCAGTGGTGACAAAGACTTTTGGCGCCAAAATACCATTTGATGGCTAGGATGAGTTACAGAGCACCAACGGTCAAGATGAAGAGTGGGAAATGTCTGAAATCAAGTGGAGAACACATTGGGTCTATAAAAGAGGAAGAAAAATGAAGAAAAGAGTACCTTGGGCTAGCCTTGGTCACGTAGTGATCATTTTTATTGCTTTCATTTAAATTAAATGTCATTTACATTTCAAATGTTGTAGTTTAGCTTAAATTAGTGTAATGTAACTCTCAATTCAGTTTAATTACAAGTCTCTTTTAAAATTCATGTTTTTCATTTACTGCCTTTAAATTCCAAGTCGTTTATGTTATTGTTGTTAATTTTATTGGATTTATGGACTCTATAGGCCACATAAGCTCTTGACAAAAGCTTTTAAGCTTTTAGAAACCATTAAATCAGCTTTAGTTTTAAAAAATGAAAAATCACTAAAAATGGAGAAAAATAGAAAAGAAAATAAAAAATGTGGGATCTTGATCATTCTGCAAGAAGATGGCAAACTTTTTGATGGATTCTGGTTTAGGAGCTTCATGGGAAGCTATTAGGATAGATAGAGGTCCTTGGTTCTTGTTCTGAGCTTCTAATCCATTTGTAAGCCTTTTCTTGATTTTTTGCATTTTACTGTTTATGTGTTTCATATACTCTAAATCTTATGTTTAGATGTTTATTTGTTGTTGTTGAATGTTTCTAAGCTTTAATATTGTGTGTTCATGATTTATATTTCACAGTTGCTTATATTTTAGTTTTCACTGTTAAAATAGAGTACTAGTGATTTTCATGTTCTTGTTGTTATAATTATTATTTTCTGTTTAATCATGTTTAGTAGATGTTGTTTAGAGTTTTTAAAGTTAAAAATTAAATGTTCATGTGTTGGAATTGTGTATTAAGAATTCCAAAGTTAAACTGTGAATTTGGTATTTCATTGAGAAACATAGGCATAAGCCTTTGTGACTATTGGCTTATGCTAAAAAGGGTTTAAATTGACACATTAATTCCCCTGGAATCAATTTGGAATGCTAATTCATCTTTATGCTTTGAAAATCTTAACATGGCAGTTTTATTAGGAGTGTTTGGATTTAATACTTCACTGAGTTTATGGATGTGTTTATGGCTTTTCTTGTTTGATATGCCTTCAATATGGTCAAAGGAATCCAGTGAATCTTTGATTAAACAGTAATTCATGTTAAATAGTCAAAATGACATTTGATTTTATGTTAAATGTTACTGTGTGAATCTTAGATCCTAAAATCCTGCATATGTGTTTAAATTTTGTTTATCTTTGTATATTTCATGTTCTTGTACCATAATATTACATAATCAGTGCTTAAATTGGATTAGAAGTTCATATAAGTCAAACTTCATGTGTTCTTGAAAAAGTCAAAATTCTAGTTTTTCTGTTTTTGAATAAAATGTCCAATTTAATTGTGAGTTTGTTATGTAGTTTCTATCTAAATGCTCATAGGTTATTTTAGATTTGTTGCTTGTCTTGTTGTATATATTTTTGTTTAATTTTTATCTGTTTATCTTATAGCTTTTTAGAGTGCTTCTTTCTACCTATTTTTGCCCTGTGCACAGCTTTAGCTGTCAATATCATGAGCTTGCATAAGCTTCATGATTTGGCCTAAGCTTTTGCACTTGGCTGTTTTGTTTAGCCTATGTAGCTATTTGTGTACATGTTTGCTTAATTTTCAGTTTTTAGCTTATTCACACCACTTATTCACTCCATCTTTTTGTCACAAACATCTCACTTCACTGAAGCAAACAGTGAAGTGAGCTTTTTACCAAAGCTTCTAACAAGCTCCTTATTGGGCTTGAGTTTGAGATTCTTGGCTTTTCACAAAGCCAAGGTATCCAACTCACTGTCTCAGTATAGGTTGAGCTTGGGTGAGCTTATTTGACAAGTCTATGTGAGCTTGTGTTTGCCCACTCACAACAGTTCCTTGTGAACTTACACTATTTCCACAAGCTCACAATAAGCTCCTTTGTGAACATAAGTTTGAGTTAGTTGGCTTTTCTTGAAGCCAACCAACTCAACTTGATGTTCTTGCACTTTAAATTCACCTTGCACCCTATTTAGTAGGGCTGCAAGCTGCTTCAAACTTGTCCTATGTGATAGTGCATTGATTCATCCATTGTATACAGGCACTTGAGGCCATTTTCACATGCCTCTCACAAGCTCCTCTGTGGACCCCACAGAGTGAGCTTGTGCTTTTTGGGATCCTACCCAGACCAGCTTTATCCCTCATTCACCCATTTGGTCTTTCAAGCTTGTTTGACCTGCTCAAATTGCCAAGGAAAGTGACTGAATGGGGTGTTTGGTTCTGAGTGTAAATTGGATAAGCTAATAAGTTTATTTGAGCTTATTGACCCACTCCAGTGTGCACACCTGTGTATGTCTGTTCATATTAAGTATTAATATCATATTTTTACCTTTGTTACCAGTGTGGAGCTTATACCAAGCTCATTGAGCTTTCACTCAATCCAAGTTAAGCCCTTAAAAGCTTAACTGACTAAACCTTAAGTTCACACTATTGTGCACAATCTCAGTTCTTATTCTTGTTTATATTTGTCCCTTGGACATGTGCACATCTTTTTCTTTCTTTATTTTCCTATATATAAGCCTTTTTCAAGCCTGTGACTTGACTGTGAGTCAAAAAGCTCACTGTATAAGCCATAAGCTTTGAAACTGCTTATTTCTTAGTTTGAAAAGTTTCATTTTCTTTAATCTTATATATATTCAGTGTATGTATAGTTCCAGAAACAGAAAAAANAACAGAAAAGCCAAAAAGAACCACCATAAGCTCAAGTGATAGCTTCTATTTAGGAGCTTATTTGCCCATTAGCTTATTTCTGCACATAAGCCACCATTTTTATATTTTTCCTAGGTTCTTAGATTTATTTTGGAATTTCCTGCATAGTTTCATATTTTTCTTTTACTGTTTACTATTTATAATAATTCAATAATAGTTTTTAATACTTTTTAATAATAGATAATTAATAATAAATAGTATAAGTGTATAATAAATATAATTTTTGTTTCAGAAATTATTTTATATTTATTTAGACTTTTCTATATTTTTGTTTTAATTTTCTAGGCTTTATTTCTATTTTTCTTATTTTCTAGGTAATTATTTAATAGATAATAATAGTTAATAATTAATAATAAATACTATACTTGTATAATAAATACATTTTTAGTTTTAAAATTCATTTTATATTATTTTAGACTTTTCTTATTTATATTTTTATTTTTCTAAGCCTTTTTCTTAATTTCTTATAATTTAGTAAATAAATAATTAATAATATATAGTAAATAATTAATAGTAAATATTATACTTGTAAAATAAATACATTTTCAGTTTGTAAATTCATTTTATAGTATTTAGGATTTTTCCATTTCATAATTTCATTTATTTAAGTTAAATTTTACATTTTCTTTTTATATAAGTTATTTATTAAATAGTTATTAATTGTAAATATATAATAATAATTAATATAATAATCAAATAAATACTTTTTCTTTTCTAATACTAATTTTAAGTCACAATAGACATTTAGAAATTAAACTTGTAATCTTATAAGGTGTTTTCCTATTTAATTATATTTTTAATTTCTTTTTAATACTTATAATACATATTTAATTAATAATAAATAGATAAATAGTAATAATAATTATTTTAAGTTTCTAATAATTTTCTTATACTTTTAGGATTCCAAAAATGTAATTTTCATATTTGTGGGAGTTATATTGAGTAGAATTCACTTTTTATTTTGTACGTTGACGTTTATTTAAACGTTAACGTATACTTTTTTAATATAGTTTTCTTTTTAATTTTTTATTTTCTGTTCTTCCTTTCTTTTCTGATGTGCGAAATCAGTCTATCAGTACAGTGATCGATTTTGTTCACATTTATAATCTTGTGCATCCTTTTTCTATATCCCATCACATCACACACGTTATTTGTATTCAGGATATCACACCTCATCAGGACATAAACGATCCAAGGATATTCTTATCCTTGGTAAACTTGCATTTTCTCCCGAGCTCTGCAGCTCTTGTCTTTCATATCGGGTTGACCATTGGTTGACCTGACTTGGGAAATAAAAAGATGTGTGGTTCGGGAGAGATCANGCTAATAATATGTTGTTATTTGATGTCATCAGCGTTAGAAGAAATTCAAGTAAAAACATGACATTTTGTGGTAGATAACTTTGTTCTTGCTAAGATGAAAATAAAACTTAAGAACTACGATATTTAATAACATCAGAGATAGTTCATGACATTTTAGATGTACCTTTAGGAGGTACAAATCTTCATGGATTGAATAAGGTTAAAAGGCAAGATCGTGTAAGCGTAAGATGGTATGATCAGAAACCGAAGTGGATGGGATTTTGCTCAAGCTAAACGTACTTGTATTATTTTCAAATGTCATGGGATTTGCTGGCATGGGTGGGTAGTGTAGGAAAGTAAAAAAAGTCAAAGGCAATTTGTAAAGCTGTTGCCATGTAGGGTTTAAAATAGGAGAATATGAATTTGCAAATTGTGTAAGAATTTATAGTGTTAATAGCGTTAAGAGAGTTAGTCATGAAAGATGAGACTATTTTCTTAATGGTTATATTGGTTTGCAGATAATTTGTGTTGGAAAAAGGGTGTTTGAATTGGGGTATAAAAGGGAAACATGGGGTAATGGATGAAGCCTTTCTATTGTAGCAACCATTTTATCATAGATAGTGAGTCAGGGAGGGCTGCTATGGCATGCTCTTTGGTTTGTTTACATTAGTAAAAAGAAATGTAGTTCATTAGTTCTGGTTCTATCTTTTTGGTTTATCGTTGTAGATGAGGCCTTCATGATTTGATACCATTCTACTAAGCTTATAGTGAGTCTTGGAGAACTGCTCTGTCTTGGTCTTTGGTATTTTCCAGTGAATGTAAATGTAGTCCACAACTGTACTGGTAATTAAGAAGTGAAATATGAAGTGGTTGATGAATCATGTAGTTGATGATGAAAGGCTTATGTTGTTAAGATTATTGATATGTTTACTAGAATTATTCTTATAGTGATGTGTTTAGGTTGAAGTATAGTATTCTATGTAGTAGAATAATGTCTAGAATATTTGTTCTAAGGGCGTGTCTTTAGCATAAAATTAGGTTGATAATGTAATTTGTAACAAGTTTTGTGATTAATATATACTTCACAATTTCAAGAGAGAAAAATAAAATAATATCTTTTACTCTTTTCAATTATGTTTATCTCAGCCAACTCTAATTTTGTTTTAGTGAAAGAACCTCTATTTACTTAAATTTCCATTATATAGAGAACTCCTAAACAAAGAATAGTTTTTGCATTTTCAAACTCTATATAGATGCGTATTGTTATTTATAGTTTTATACTGAATGCTATTTGGTTTCATTTCCGGTTTGAGACCGAACTCATATTAACTTTTCGGTTTGAGATCGAACTCATATTAAATTCCCGGTTTTGTGGTTTACTTCGAAACCTATTGTTTGTTGCTCATAGAAAAAACGTTATAGCTGAATATTTTTATAAAAGGAAACATATGCTTTGTTACTTATTTAGTTTCACTGAAATAATATGTGATTATGAAAAAACTCTCTACATGTCAAAAATAATTTTATGAGTAATAAACATACTTTTTCCGTCGAAGAATAAATTTCCACTTTGTAATACATAAAGTTTTAGGAAATCTCCCAAACTATACCCTCCACCAATCAAATATCATATCACTAACTAAACTTTTTTTTTTATTGGTTGAAATGCAAAATAAATATATATTATTAAAAACGCAGGTTTAATTCTTGATTGATAATTTGTAATATGATTCGATCGTTGTTTGATTCCTTGGCTCTGGTACCAATGTTGCACAGGTCTTGCATCTTCCAGGATCGAATTCTTATCAAACAACATCATGCTTGTATCAATCATCATTCAAGAATTAACGACATGGAAACACAGAAGATGGGTGAACCCTTATAAACTGATATATAAACGTGAAAGGGTTAACATATGTTTACAGAATCCTACCTATTTATACTAATTGAATCGGTACCTTTGGAAGAGAGGAAAACTGTTCCACATAAAGTAAACGATACAACCTATTCCAAACGTTATAACCCTTAATCGGTTTATGACCCAGCCCATAATAAAGTTTCTGTATTCACAGAACTTACATACATACACTAAAATACTAAAAGGTCCTTAGACTTTATAAACTAATCTTCTAACTTTAACTATCTGTTTTGTTATTAGGGGGGAGTATGTTGGAAATATATTGACAAAGCAATAGTTAAAGTTAGAATATTAGTTTATAAAGTCTAAGGACCTTTTAGTATTTTAGTATATGTATGTATGTAAGTTCTGTGAATACAGAAACTTTATTATGGGCTGGGTCATAAACCGATTAAGGGTTATAACGTTTGGAATAGGTTTTATCGTTTACTTTATGTGGAACGGTTTTCCTCTCTTCCAAAGGTACCGATTCAATTAGTATAAATAGGTAGGATTCTATAAACATATGTTAACCCTTTCACGTTCTATATATCAGTTTATAAGGGTTTACCCATCTTCTGTGTTTCAATGTCGTTAATTCTTGAATGATGATTGATACAAGCATGATGTTGTTTGATAAGAATTCGATCCTGGAAGATGCAAGACCTGTGCAACATTGGTACCAGAGCCAAGGAATCAAACAACGATCGAATCATGTTACAAATTATCAATCAAGAATTAAACCTGCGTTTTTAATATCACAAAAGAAAGAGGGCATCCAAGGAAGAATAGAGAGGCGGTTAATCATCCAGACCAGTGGTTAACCAGAGAAGAAATCAACCAGAGTTTCAAAAAAGAAAGAAAGAGACACGAAGGGCTGTCTCAAGAGAAGAGAAGAAGACGAAGCAGTCTCAGGAGAAGGGGACAAAGAGAGAACGAAAGAGACATGGCTGATTTAAGAAGGTTATTTTGTGATTATGAATTGAAGATTGGTTGGAGATTTTTTTGCAGTTTCGTTTTTCGATTGTGCTAACCCCACCATGACGGCGTTAACCCGCTTAAAATCGTGATCATTTGAGAATCATGAGAAGTCAGGCCGAAAATTGAAATCAAGATGGCGGCACTAACCCTGCTGGAATTTGGTTCAACTAGAAACCGAAAATCCATGAAGAGATCAACACCAAGGAAAGGAGAAGCAAGGAACAAGAAGTTTGGCATCAAGACATTAGGGGGGAACTGTTGGACCAGTAATGTCTTTTATGCCAAAGTCATATGTATATACGTATTAGTGTAAATAGTTTACGTTAAGCCCGTTAGTTTTCTGGTTTGGGCCAAGTGCCAGCAAACCCATTAGATAGTAATATGACAGTTATAGTTTAGGGTTGCAACGGTTATTATGAATCGGTATGTGTCTTGAAGACACCGTTTCATCTTGTATATATAGGGATAGATTTCTGTAATCAAAAGTTAACCCCATTCAATTTATATATCAGTTTATAAGGCTTCACCCATCTTCTGTGTTTCCATGTCGTTAATTCTTGAATGATGATTGATACAAGCATGATGTTGTTTGATAAGAATTCGATCCTGGAAGATGCAAGACCTGTGCAACAGAGACATCTCAAAATAAAAATATGAACGTTTATTTTGAGTTTAATGGAAGAATAAGTTAATCAAAACACTCTATGAATACAAGCATAGGTATCATAAGGTGATGGCAGCGATTTATTCAATCTGATGGCTAGAGGTGGCGGTTGCTATAATACTCTACATTTCTTTCTTTGTTTTCTATATAATTGGAGAACCCCCAATGTTCATTTTTTTCTATACAATAGATCCCAAAGTTGGGTGGTAAATAGTCGAAGTCCGTCTCAATAGGTCTATACCTTTAGAGTTTTTTGTGTTCCTACTCACGTCCTATACATATACATGAAATATGTTGTAGGCCATTTAAATTTTATGGCTTAGATGCATGAAGCACATCCATTGAACATAGTGGTTGCAGATTTACGTGTAAAAATGTCGGATTTTAAGCTAAAAATATACAAGGATCTTTTCCGGTCATGTTCATTATGTGTTTAGAGATGTGAATATGTATGCTATGCTAAAATAACAGTTATGTGTATACACAATAGTAATGACTTTATAAGCTATGTAAGGAACATTGGTGGTATGTAAAATGGGGTTTAAAATATGTACTTAACACTACCTTTTGCCAAAATAACATTAATGGGTTGAACGAAGCAAGTTAACTGGTAGTATTACTAGCATGTTGAGTAGCACATTATAATTGGAAAAACTCTTCTACAGGGAGATTCTTACCATTTCCCATAAATCTTTAGGAGTGCATTTTTCATCAGTGATATGTTGAAGTAAACTAGATTCAATTGTATTATAGAACCAGCACGGGAACGGAGAATCAATAGATTGCTAATCTTCATCATTGTCAGCTTGAGGTTTTGAGTCACCAGTTATGTGACCAATAACTTTAGTACTTCTGCATATGTCCATTAAAATATTACACCAAAGCTTGTACTTTGCTCCATCAACTGAGAGTTTGAAACTAAGCGATTGATAGACGTTCTGAAGGGAAATGGCAAGTGTACTAGATGAAGGTTAAGTAGTCATTGATGTGGTCATGGTAATAATAATAACAATGGATCAAATAAGAAAATCAATAGACAGAATTTAAGACGATAGAAAGGAGAGCATACCGCAAGTAAAAGAAACAAAACAATAATGCCGAACGAGAGACCACGAGAAACTAGTTGCTAATCGGGTGTGTAGTTAAACACTTGATAGATTACACAAAAAAAGACAACAACAATATTGATGTTGAAGTTATGTGTGATTAACTGTGGCAACGGATGACGCGTTTAGAACCTTAGGTATGTTTGTCACTGTTAGGGCGAAGCAAAGAAGAAAAAAACAAAAAACCAAAATTTATATGGGTTTATTGTCCAGCGGTGGAACCTATTATTCAATGGGAGGTGATTTGCACACTCCAGTAAATGATTGGGACACTCTAAATTAGAGTGTCTTGTCATTTATACCATCACATTACTTTTTCTTATTTTTATCCTGTGAAGGTATAAATGGCAATACACTCTAATTTAGAGTGTCCCAATCATTTATGAGAGTGTGCAAATCACTTCCCTTATTCAATTCAATATATGAACTAGAAGGGGCGGAGGGAGGGGGTGGGCAGTTGGTGTTAAGCCCCCCCCCCTCCCAATCCATTTATCTAGTGTTTTTGTAAGCCCAAAAGCCCATAATTCATATGATTTATGTCATTGCCTCGTTGGCCTCCCTTATAATTTGATGTTACGGTTAATATCATTTCTTTAACAAATGTAAATCAAACAAATCTCCAAATATTAGGGTTCACTCATCACGTGGTAAGCCATTATTAGGTACCATTCCAATATAACTAAATGCTTTTTATACTTATGTTTTACATAAAGATTACAGATAATATTGGTGTTACGTTTTTGCTTTGTTTTGTATCTTACTTTTTGGCTTCTTCCGTTATTAGTTTCAAAATTCTGAACTGTATCTTGTTTTCATATTTTATCATGTGATTTCAACTTACGTGATTAGAATTATCCACATCAACAATTCAACAAACAATGTACACTTTACTTTTTATTTGTGATAACTCATAATCTTTCAAACACTAATCAGGTTAGAAAACTTTAATTGAAATTTGTGAAGTAATAAAATGCTTATTATTACTTATTAGAGTTCTACGTTTTTATAATTTTAGGTTAAGGCATGCGAGGAAAATAACTACCGGTTTCTTTTCTTTGCAAGAGATATCGTTGTTTGTTGTTATTAAATTAGTTTAGAGAATACCCGTCTTTTCGTGTATATTCATTAAATATATAATTATATATATAGAGATACAAGAGGGAGCATAGTTACGGTATAGAGTCTACACTATATTTTGTTGTAACTTGTTACACTCTTTGGTTTTAATATATATTCACCTTTAAAAAAAATAAAATAAAAAATGTACTTGTATTATATCTTTTTGACTTGGAATGGACATTCAAATTTGGTGGGCTACATAAGGTACACAATCTAAAAATAAAAACAATTGAACAATCAAGAATATAAAACCATTGTTGATTATCCTAAGATTTAACCGAAAAACCTTGTAAGTTATAGTATACTTTGTTGGCCCTTTTCTTACGGATCTTTAATCAACGATATACCAAAACCATGAAATAATCTCAATTTCTATAAATCTGTCATATATTTGTGTTTACAACATGTTTTCTATATATACAAATCAAAAAGGTACAAGTGAAAGGTTGTGTTGGTTCATTTGTGTAGCAACCCACTAACTTCCCCACTAGTTTCCCATAGGTTAGCTAAGCCTTACTAACTTAACTTAGGCCCTCACTAAGCACTATCTAGGTTAGCTATGCCTATATCTATTTCCCCGAGTAAAATTTTTGCTTTACTATATCACTATTGCCTATATGACCTCTAGACAAGCTCACGTATACACCTATTCCCAACACCACTATGTTTACTTTATGTAAACATCCAAGTATGTCAAGTCTAGGTTATAAACATATTTTCACTAAGTAAACTATCACTCTAGTAAACTATACTTATCAGAAAACCCTAATTGCACCTATGTGTTTACGGTTATCTCTAAAACCCTAATTGCTTATATAAATAGTTTGAAAGTGTTCAAGGCTTAGGTATGAGATACATTAGCAACATTAGGATATATTAGACTTCCTAGACCATAGTACAACTCCCTAGAACTTTGGTACAAGTCCCTTAAGCACAAAACCCTAACTAGGTCATAACCTCCCGGAATTAGGTCTAAACTATCCCAAATCTTTACCTTATGCTACCACCACTTAGTATAAGCCTCCTAGGACTTAATATTAGTCACTAAATACTCATATGACCCTAAACTAGGCACTAATCCCTTAGCTAAACCCTAATCTCTCACTAGACAAAACTAGGTATAAACTAAACCTAAAACTTAAAACTAAGCTACTAAACACCTCAAGCTCCTCAACCTAGCACCCTAGCACCTTGCTTATACCAAGTAGACACCCTATCACCTCCCTAGCAAGCACACAAGGAGGTGATCCACCTCCTTGTCACCATCTTATGCCGCGGCCAAAACCACACCGCAAACACCCAAGGACCGCCCCCTAGCTACCATAGCCATCATTAGTCACCCTCCTAGGCACCATTAGTCAGCTAGTAGCTTAGCATAGTCACCTCCCCCCCCCTAGCCACCTCCTTCTTCTTTTCCTTGCTCGACACACCAAACGCACCATATAAATAGGGCACAAACTCCTCCATTTCACTTCACACCTTCATCTCTTTTCTACCTCATATATTTCTATAGTACTAAGACCCTAGAAGCCTTAGAAGTCGAGTAGTGTGGCCTTGATCTTTGTCGAGTTCTAAACTTGGTCGAGAAAACCCTAGATCCCACGTTAGGACTCCCACGACCCAAGTAAGCCTAATCTTTGGTTCTAATAGTCTTAGTACTTACCTATGATACTTAGGATATTCCTTAGAACCCTTAGATGATCCTTGATCATTTTCATTTTGAAGTTTTCATTTCAAAACCCTAGTTTTGGAAAAATATGTGTTTTTGTGCTATATTGCCTTAACTTGTGCTATAATCTGAATTAGATGACTTAGTTAAGCATATATTAGTTAAACATATGCTAGGAAACTCTTTTGTTTCATAAAAATATGGTTTACATAATTCTAGGACTAGTTTTGCAAATGTTTTCATGCATAAGGGTATATATGGTAAATTTATGAAAATATGAAGTCCAGGGACAATTTTTGACATTTCTTAGAAGTAATAAGTATAAGGACTCTTTTTACAAAGTTCTAAAACGCTGGGATAAAAAGTAAAATAAGTTATAAACTTATAAGGACTAGTTTTGCAAATATTGTTAAGTTAAGGGTATAAAGGGTAAATATGGAAAGTTATATAGCTTAAGGACTGTTTTTGTAATTACTTTAAAATATATAAGTATAGGGACTAATTATGTGAAAGTTAGATAGTTAAATGCTTAATATGTTTATATTTAAAAAGTTTAGGGTAGAAAGTGTAATTATGCAAACTTGAAGGGTATAAACGGACTATTTTCATATAATTATCAAAAACCTATTTTTAGTTAACAACATAACACAATACTAGGGAGCTTCATGTGAGGGGTTTCATTTGGGTATTCGTTTTGACGAGTTTGCTGGGTTTACGATTTAAAGTGCCCTGGCTCCTCAAACGTTTAATACATGACCTTTGGATTATGATGGCCCGAACGGTGTTATGTTATATCTAATATCTAATAACAACATGACACAATACTAGGGAGCTTCATATGTGGAATATGTACTTCTGAATTATGATGGCCCGAACGCTATTATGTTAAGTAACATAATACAATACTAGGGAGCTTCATGTGAGGAGTATGTATTTCTGGATTATGATGGCCCGAACGGTGTTATGTATATCTAGAAACCCTAAGAGTGATTATTTACAAACCTAAACTAGGACTTGACATACACACACCTACACTACCCCCAGGATACGTGAGTGAGCTGTCTAAACCCCTACCCTACTTACCTTAGACTTAGGTGAGTTCATAGCCTCACTCTTTTAAATGCTTTACAACCCTGTGAGGGGGATACATGCTTTAAATCAAATACAAGTCTTTTTCTTTGGTTATTGCACGAGTAAACTATCTGCCACCACTACATAACTAAATTCATGAATCTAATCACTTGCGAGTGAACGCGAATATAATTGATAGATCTATTGGAGTTTGACAACTCCCGTTGGTTTGCCCTTTCTAAAGGCACCAATAAGTATTATATTTGAACCTTCTGAAGAATTAACTTTGGCAAGTTATCCTACCCGTCCCATCATGGTTTGGTCTGCAGACCCCATGATCTGGACTGTTAACATGTGGTTCATGAGCTTAGTGCAATATACCTTCTCTCTCTAAACTTTTCCACACATAGGGTTTAAGTTGAACCCTGTGGAACTTGTATTCACTCTATATCTACTTAAACCTATGACTCTCACTCAACCTTAGTGTTGACCTTTAAGCATGTTATCCTAGGAAATTAAGCTCTTTATGAACCCTGGCACAGAGAAGTACTGGACATTAGGACGTCCAGAATAGTTATCATTCACCTGTTTTTGCTTTAAAACGTATTTTAGGGACCTCTCTTTTGGTAAAAGTATATCTTTTACTGTAAAAACTCTGATGAATAAATGAATGATAACACCTTTTTCAAAAACATCTCTTTTCGAGTCGTTTTCTATTACCTTGTCTTTGTTTCCATGAAGTAATACCCCAGATCAAATTCCGCTGTGATCTATGAAAAATGGGGGTGTTACATATTGGTACCAGAGCCTTGGTTATAGAGAACAAAAGGATTTTCCTAAACTATAACCACTTTTTCTAACCTTTAGGTTAGATTCCCCGAATTGCCTTTAGGATAGATTCCTCACTACTGCCTCTAGGATAGATTTCCCACTATTGTTATTGCCTTTAGGGTATAATATAGGTTAAGGATATGCTAAGATATTTTCCTGGGTATTACAGTTAGATATGTCTTCCTTTAACAATCCTATCATCGTGTTTGATACCGATGATGAGGATACCTCATCGAATAGTTATAAGTATACCCTGGCTACCCCTACACACTCATCTTCTGGTTCTAATTCTCCGGAAGAATTAGTCCATAATTTCTTAGTTGCCTTAGCTTTAGAACCCTCCCCGAATGATCCCTATATGCAAGCATATAATGGTTATATGCAAGCATATGTTGGTGATATTCCTACCGTACCTACTTTAACTCCTACCCCATCTATACCTCACTATACTAGTCAAGATTGCTATGTTCCCGAAGCAGTTTCCCCTCCCCATAAGAAATTACGTATTATACCACCCTCGCCTCCCCCTAGGTTTNGTTTGCAGACCCCATGATCTGGACTGTTAACATGTGGTTCATGAGCTTAGTGCAATATACCTTCTCTCTCTAAACTTTTCCACACATAGGGTTTAAGTTGAACCCTGTGGAACTTGTATTCACTCTATATCTACTTAAACCTATGACTCTCACTCAACCTTAGTGTTGACCTTTAAGCATGTTATCTTAGGAAATTGAGCTCTTCATGAACCTTGGCACAAAGAAGTACTGGACATTAGGACGTCCAGAATAGTTATCATTCACCTGTTTTTGCTTTAAAACGTAATTTAGGGACCTCTCTTTTGGTAAAAGTATATCTTTTACTGTAAAAACTCTGATGAATAAATGAATGATAACACCTTTTTCAAAAACATCTCTTTTCGAGTCGTTTTCTATTACCTTGTCTTTGTTTCCATGAAGTAATACCCCAGATCAAATTCCGCTGTGATCTATGAAAAATGGGGGTGTTACAGATTGGTACCAGAGCCTTGGTTATAGAGAACAAAAGGATTTTCCTAAACTATAACCACTTTTTAAAAAGTCCTCCGTGCCACTAGAATCCCCGAGCTTGCCTTCAGACTCCCGACTTGCCTTTAGGTTAAGATTTCTGACTTACCTTTAGGTTAGATTCCCCGAATTGCCTTTAGGATAGATTCCTCACTACTGCCTCTAGGATAGATTTCCCACTATTGCTATTGCCTTTAGGGTATAATATAGGTTAAGGATATGCTAAGATACTTTCCTGGGTATTACAGTTAGATATGTCTTCCTTTAACAATCCTATCATCGTGTTTGATACCGATGATGAGGATACCTCATCGGATACCATCGGATAGTTATGAGTATACCCCGGCTACCCCTACACACTCATCTTCTGGTTCTAATTCTCCGGAAGAATTAGTCCATAATGTCTTAGTTGCCTTAGCTTTAGAACCCTCCCCGAATGATCCCTATATGCAAGCATATAATGGTTATATGCAAGCATATGTTGGTGATATTCCTACCGTACCTACTTTAACTCCTACCCCATCTATACCTCACTATACTAGTCAAGATTGCTATGTTCCCGAAGCAGTTTCCCCTCCCCGTATGAAATTACGTATTATACCACCCTCGCCTCCCCGTAAGAAATAGGAAGTAGTTCTTATAAAACGCCTTTAGAAATGCATGAGGAACAAATTCAGGATATACTTAGTCACCTAGATAAGTTGTCCTTAGGACGTATCGAGGAAGTAAAAAATAAGATTAGTGATCTAGGAAAAGGTAGAGTTATAATCCAAAAAGACTATAATAGGTTAGAAAACGAACTAGAGAAAACTCGTAGTCGAATCTTTAAGTTACAAACAAAATATAAAGGACACTCTGATGAGGTAGTTATAGCTCACGTTAGGCTTTCCACTATAGAAATGATCATCAAGGATATTAGAAATAGTCATAAGTCTGATATAAGGGATCTGTTAGAAGCAATCCAGGAACTTAAGAACAACAAAGGATCAAACTAATAAGGTTATAGACTTAGTTATATAGGTAGTTTAGGTAGTTTAATAGGTAGTATGTGTTAAGTTTTCACCCTGTAAGATATAGGAACAAGTCGTTATAAAAGTTATAGTTTGCCTATACTTAGTTACGTATCCCGCATTAAAATCCACTATGCCTTATATCTTAGGAACCACTATAGGCCTATTCTAAGAACTCGAGGTCATTAGGAATTTTAAAAACTAGTAATTCTACTTAGGAAAACTTAAACTTATAACAATTAGAGTCCCTTAGATTAGTATCACTATGCCTTTAAATGGGGGAAACGAACTTCCGAGGAATATAGTAAATCTTATTAGGAAATCCGCCCTTTTAGTTTTAGGATTCCCTATACTCTATTTCTCCGGTATCAGGCAATGTTCTAAGAGTTAGAACTTGTATCTTCCGTCTCTACGCAAGTTTCTATTAGTTAGAACTTGCAAGAATGTCTAATTGGATACGACATTATTCTTATCCCATCTTATCTTGCAAACGTCTATAGAATGGCACGTACGAGATCGACTACTCCTACTACTCCCGCTACTCCCGCCATGACTCAGGAAGCCATCCGGCAACTAGTTGCTGACAGTGTAACTGCGGCACTAGAAGCTAGGAATGCTAACATGGCTAGAAACCCCAAAATTCCTGTAGTGAAGAAGAGTAACTACAAGGAATTTATGAGCTGTCAGCCCTTCAATTTCAAGGGGACAGAAGGGGCCATAGGACTGATTCACTGGTTTGAGAGGTGTGAATCAGTATTCTCTCCTAGTAACTGTACTGAGGATTGTAGAGTTAACTTTGATACCGGTACTCTTACCGAAGAAGCTTTGTCCTGGTGGAACTCGTATGATCAGCCAATAGGAATTGAGGAGGCATACAAGCTCACCTGGACTGAATTTAAGAAACTCATGATTAGGAAATATTGCCCTCGAACGGAAGTCAAGAAAATGGAAGATGAGTTCTACAACTTGACGGTAAAGGGGAACGATGTTAAAACTTATATTAGGAGATTTCAGGAATTGGCAACTTTGTGTCCCACAATGGTGCCAACTACTGAAAAGACGATATAAGTTTTCATCGGAGGTTTACCCCAAAGTATCGAAGGGAATGTTACTACCTCTAAACCACAAACTTTAGAGGAATCCATTAACATTACTTTGAGGTTAATGGATCAAGTAACAAAGCACAACTCTGTGCCAGCGCCCAACAATAATAAACGAAAGTTCCACGATGGGAGAGCTTTCGACAACACCAACCCCTATCCTCAACCAAACTCAAGGCAAGAAACTGCTAGAGCTTATGCCGCCACTCCAAATGAGGGAAGTGGTTATGCTGGGAAAGCCCCTCTGTGTGAGAGATGTGCTTTGCACCACATAGGGCCTTGTTTCATCAAATGTACTACATGTAATAAGGTGGGCCATCAGGCAAAGGATTGCAGGCACAAAGGACCAGCCACTAGGGGCAATCCGCCACTAGTAACAGTCGTTTGTCATGCTTGCGGAGAAAAAGGACACTATGCAAATAGATGTCAAAAAAAATACTGATGGTGCCTAGGGAAGAGCTTATATGTGAGGAATAGGAATGAACAAGAAGATCTGAGCGTAGTCACGGACTTAGGATCTAAATCATTGCCTTAGGTATCTATTCTCACCCTCGCACACTAACCTTAGTTAAAATCTCGGGACGATATTTTCTTTTAGGATGGGAGACTGTAGCAACCCACAAACTTCCCCACTAGTTTCCCATAGGTTAGCTAAGCCTTACTAACTTAACTTAGGCCCTCAATAAGCACTATCTAGGTTAGCTATGCCTATATCTATTTCCCAAGTAAAATTTTTGCTTTACTATATCACTATTGCCTATATGACCTCTAGACAAGCTCACGTATCCACCTATACCCAACACCACTATGTTTACTTCATGTAAACGTCCCAGTATGTCAAGTCTAGGTTATAAACATATTTCACTAAGTAAACTATCACTCTAGTACACTATACTTATCAGAAAACCCTAATTGCATCTATGTGTTTACGGTTATCTCTAAAACCCTAATTGCTTATCTAAACTAGTTTGAAAGTGTTCAAGGCTTAGGTATGAGTTACATTAGAAACTTTAGGATATATTAGACTTCCTAAACCATAGTACAACTCCCTAGAACTTAGGTACAAGTCCCTTAAGCACAAAACCTTAATTAGGTCATAACCTCCCGAAATTAGGTCTAAACTATCCCAAATCATTGTCATAAGCTACCACCACTTAGTATAAGACTCCTAGGACTTAATATTAGTCACTAAATACTCATGGGACCCTAAAATAGGCACTAAACCCTAAGCTAAACCCTAATCTCTCACTAGAAAAAACTAGGTATAAACTAAACCTAAAACTTAAAACTAAGCTACTAAACACCTCAAGCTCCTCAACCTAGCACCCTAGCACCTTGCTTATACCAAGTAGACACCCTAGCACCTCCTTAGCAAGCACACAAGGAGGTGATTGACCTCCTTGTCACCACCTAATGCCGCGGCCAAAACCACACCACAAACACCCTAGGACCGCCCCCTAGCTACCCATAGCCATCATTAGTCACCCTCCTAGGCACCATTAGTCAGCTAGTAGCTTAGCATAGTCACCTCCCCCCCCCAGCCACCTCCTTCTTCTTTTCCTTGCTCGACACACCAAACGCACCCTATAAATAGGGTACAAACTCCTCCATTTCACTTCACACCTTCCTCTCTTCTCTACCTCATATATTTCTGTAGTACTAAGCCCTTAGAAGTCTAGTAGTGTGGCCTTGATCTTTGTCGAGTTCTAAACTTGGCCGAGAAAACCCTAGATCCCACGTTAGGACTCCCACGACCCAAGTAAGCCTATCTTTGGTTCTAATAGTCTTATTACTGACCTAGGATACTTAGGACATGCCTTAGAACCCTTAGATGAGCCTTGATCATCTTCATTTTGAAGTTTTCATTTCGAAACCCTAGTTTTGGATAAATATGTGTTTTAGTGCTATATTGCCTTAACTTGTGCTATAATCTGCATTAGATGACTTAGTTAAGCATATATTAGTTAAACATAAGCTAGGAAACTCTTTTGTTTCATAAAAATATAGTTTACATAATTTTAGGACTAGTTTTGCAAATTTTTTCATGCATAAGGGTATGTATGGTAACTTTTTGAAAATATGAAGTCCAGGGACTATTTTTGACATTTATTAGAAGTAATAAGTATAAGGACTCTTTTTTCAAAGTTCTAAAACCCTATGATAAAAAGTAAAATAAGTTATAAACTTATAAGGACTAGTTTTGCAAATATTGTTAAGTTAAGGGTATAAAGGGTAAATATGGAAAGTTATATAGTTTAAGGACTATTTTTGTCATTACTTTAAAATATATAAGTATAGGGACTAATTATGTGAAAGTTAGATAGTTAAATGCTTAATATGTTTATATTTAAAAAGTTTAGGATAGAAAGTGTAATTATGCAAACTTGAAGGGTATAAACGGACTATTTTCATATAATTATCAAAAACCTATTTTTAGTTAACAACATAACACAATACTAGGGAGCTTCATGTGAGGGGTTTCATTTGGGCATTCGTTTTGACGAGTTTGCTGGGTTTACGATTTAAAATGCCCTGGCTCCTCAAACGTTTACTACATAACCTCTGGATTATGATGGCCCGAACGGTGTTGTGTTATAACTAATATCTAATAACAATATGACACAATACTAGGGAGCTTCATGTGAGGAATATGCACTTCTGAATTATGATGGCCCGAATGGTATTATGTTAAGTAACATAATACAATACTAGGGAGCTTCATGTGAGAAGTATGTATTTCTGGATTATGATGGCCCGAACGGTGTTATGTATATCTAGAAAGCCTAAGAGTGATTACTTAAAAACCTAAACTAGGACTTGACATATACACACCTACACTACCCCAAGGATACGTGAGTGAGTTGTCTAAACCCCTACCCTACTTACCTTAGACTCAAGTGAGTTCATAGCCTCACTCTTTTAAATACTTTACAACCCTGTGAGGGGGATACATGCTTTAAATCAAATACAAATCTTTTTCTTTGGTTATTGCACGAGTAAACTATTTGCCACCACTACATAACTAAATTCATGAATCTAATCACTTACGAGTGAATGCGAATATAATTGATAGATCTATTGGAGTTTGACAAATCCCGTTGGTTTGCCCTTTCTAAAGGCACCAATAAGTATTATATTTGAACCTTCTGAAGGATTAACTTTGGCAATATACCTTCTCTCTCTAAACTTTTCCACACATAGGGTTTAAGTTGAACCCTGTGGAACTTGTATTCACTCTATATCTACTTAAACCTATGACTCTCACTCAACCTTAGTGTTGACCTTTAAGCATGTTATCCTAGGAAATTGAGCTCTTTAGGAACCCTGGCACGGAGAAGTACTGGACATGAGGACGTCTAAAATAGTTTTCATTCACCTGTTTTTGCTTTAAAACGTATCTTAGGGACCTCTCTTTTGGTAAAAGTATATCTTTTACTGTAAAAACTCTGATGAATAAATGAATGATAACACATTTTTCAAAAACGTCTCTTTTCGAGTCGTTTTCTATTATCTTGTCTTTGTTTTCATGAAGTAATACCTCAGATCAAATTCCGTTGTGATCTATGAAAAATGGGGGTGTTACAATTTGATTCCAACAGTCGTGTCCTTTCAATTGTAACTACCATATAACTATTTTCTAACTAACTTTGTAACTGTTTTGTAACTTCCTAAATATCCAGCGGATTGGGATTAGCCCAAATGATTGGGTTTGGCCCAATATTCTCCCCCTTAATCACAATCGCTGTGACGTAGATCTTTAAGTCTTTTGTATTCGTCTCACATAACTCCATTTTGCTTTCTTTAACATTCACTGTAACATTGATCGAATTTTGGAATTTTTTGCACTCCCTGCTGTCTTCTGCATTCTCTGTGATTTCTGCACTCTCTGCGGTTTCTGCACTCTCTGCGGTTTCTGCACTCTGCGGTTTCTGCACTCTCTGCAATTTCTGCACTCTCTGCGATTTCTGCACTCTCTGCGGTTTCTGATTGTATCATTTCTTTTCAGTTATAGTCGCCATAAGCAATGTTGGCTCTAAGTCTTCTTCAATAAGATTGGACTGTTCTCTGACTTGATTCTTGCGTTTATTTGGACATTCATAGGCATAGTGTCCAGGTTTGTGACATCGGTAACATGTGACTTGAGATTTGTCTCTTGTATCTTCTTCAAAGGACGCCCGTTCTTCCCTTTTAGATTGATAATTGTTCTTGTCTTGTTCTCGGCCTCGAGACTTGTTAAATCTTCCCTGACCATATTCTCTAAAAGGTTTTTCTTGTCCTTCATATCGTGTGTACATCAAACTCTCTTGACTGTTCACTTGTTTATCTTTTTTATACTTAATTCTTTCTTCATATGTCTTGAGTCTTCCAATTGCTTCTTCCATCGTCATTTTACTCCGATCAGAATATTGCTCTATTGAAGCAACTATTTGCAGATACCTATCGGGTACAGCATTTAATAGCTTTCTTACTACTGTTTGATCTTCAATTGTGTGCCCTAGACTAGCGGCTTTATTTACCAGAGTTTTTAGTTTCCCAGCGAAGGTGTCGATTGTCTCATCTTCCTTCATGTGTAGCATTTCAAGGTCGGATTTGAGTGTTTGCAATCTTGCTTGTTGACCTCTTTCTTCTCTTATATGTCTAGTTTTCAGGGCGTCCCAAATGGCTTTCGCGGTTTTGTGTTTGGTGATTTGAAGCAATTGTTCTTCTGGTAAGGCTTGGTAAAGGTATGCAATAGCAGTTTTCTCCTTTTTCTTATTGTATTTAGTCGTATTTAACTGCTCTATTGTTTCCCATAACCCATTTGCCTCTAAAATAATTTGCATTCGAATTGCCCATAATGAGTAATTCGCGGGGTTTAATATCGGGCATTGGAATTGAGGTGTAGTATTTATACTAACATCCTTCTTTCCATTTTCTCCACCTTCTTTCGTCATATCTCTAGGATATTGACTGAAAAATCTCCTCAAAATTCTAACACGGGGTGCGTTAAAAAAATCTAGCGCGCTTTGTTGTTTGTGTCTTAAAAGACTATCAAAACCTTATAGGATTAGTTTTAGTTTTGAAACTATTCTCGGAGATTATATATTCTAAAATTGAATAACCTAAGGTTAATTACTCCTTAAAAATTATTCCTAACTATATAATAAGCAGTGTAATCACTAGGTTATTATATATTCTAAAATTCGACAAGATACTAATTTAAAAGTGAATAAGTAAGTTATCAAATAAACTTATACAATATATATTAATAAAACTAATATATACTATATATAAAAATAATAAGTAGAAGGTTGGTTTTGTAAAATCTTTGAACCTGCGGGGTAAATAACCCGATGCCCTATTATTGTTGTGGTTTGGTGTGGCCCTGGCTTTATTTGCGCCTATCTTATCTTTTGTATCTCTTTGAAGAGATAAAAGCGTCTCTTTGGTTGAGACTTGAAACTGCTTCTTCTTCGATGGTTGACCGCCGAGTAAGACGGTCGGTTTAACCTTCCTATTCTCTTGCGGTTGTGTTCTCGAACCACTGGGATCCTTGATTTGTTGTGCGAAATTAGGGTTTTGCAAATTGGGATCTTGAAATTCGTCCAAGATTTGGGCGTTTGTGGATAACCTGAATCAAATTATGATTCGATTAAGGGTTCGAATCTTGTTTCTTGAAAGATCAGGTGTGTTCGTTCCCTTTGATGTTTCTGATTTGTGCCCCTTGATGATGACTTATATGTTATCCTCTCGATGTTATTTTCTGTTTTGAATCTTGGGTTCAGATTTTTTTTACCGTGCCTAACCCCTTGATTTTGATGATTTCTGGGTTATGTTTTTTTCGGTTGATGTTCTTGACAGAAAGTTTGCAAAAAAAAATAATAAAAAAAAAAAATAAATAAAAAAATGAAACCCTTTTGCTGTCGGTGATTAATCACTTGGTGACAATCGTTGGATTCTACTGATAAAAATGTTCGATAAAACAATCAATGATTTCTTTGATTGTGTTTTAATCAGATTTGTAAAACTGTTTTAACCGAAAGAAGTGGTGCGGTTTTTGATTCAGATCAGGAACAAAAAAATTTAACCTTGGTATATGATGATTTCAGCTCTGATACCAATTGTTGGCCCTTTTCTTACGGATCTTTAATCAACGATATACCAAAACAATGAAATAATCTCAATTTCTATAAATATGTCATATATTTGTGTTTACAACATGTTTTCTATATATACAAATCGAAAAGGTACAAGTGAAAGGTTGTGTTGGTTCATTTGATTCCAACAGTCGTGTCCTTTCAATTGTAACTACCATATAACTGTTTTCTAACTAACGTTGTAACTGGTTTGTAACTGCCTAAATGTCCAGCGGATTGGGATTAGCCCAAATGATTGGGTTTTGCCCAATATTGCTTTTGCACAGGTCGTATGGGTTTTTAGGATCGACTGATCAAACAACATTCATGCCAACATCCAAACAGAATCAAATAAAAAACGAAACAGGAAGATTTGGGGTGAACCCTTTTATTCTGATATTATAAAGAATGGGTTAACAATTGTTTACAGAAACCTAATCTATATATACATGATGAAACATTGTCTTCAAGAGACATAACGATTCATATAAACCATTGCAACCCTAAACTATAACTGATTGATAGCCGTTTTGCCTAATGCGCCCAAACCAGAAACTTGCAGGCTTTATTTTGGCGTCCAAGACATTAAACAGGTCCAACATACTTTAACACTAGGTAGAATCTACATATGTAAAACATAGCCCACATATAAAAGTTAAAACACCATTTAATTTTGGGGATTTTTATGTGCACAAGTTAAGCACAACAAAAATACAAACACGAAAAAGGACTTAAAAATCTACACAAAAATACATATTTCTGTATTTTTATGTAGGTCTCTAAGTACTTTTATGTATTTTTTTTTTGGTGCAGTTAACTTGTGCCCCCGCTACACAAGTTACAAAAATCTTGGCAGGTGTAAATTATGGTCCCCCAAATGCGAAATGACAATGACGCTGCTTTGTTTCCATTCAATTTGACCCCTGACTTTGGCTAAAAAAAAAATTGACTCTGACTGCTGAAAATTAAATCTAATCAATAAAATGGTTATGTACAACAGTATTACTGTATATTTTTAGAAACATCAATGGAGAACCACTCAATACCTGTATTCTTCTTACTTACTCTTGTCATCTTGCTCCTCCTATCAGATTGTAGTGCAATATCAGATACAATATCTGCAAATCAAGAAATTAAAGATAGTCAAACTGTTGTTTCTAAAGGGGAGATGTTTGAACTAGGATTTTTTAGCCCGGGTAAATCCAAGAACCGATACTTAGGGATATGGTACAAGAAGATATCAGAGGGTACAGTTGTATGGGTTGCAAACAGAGGGACACCAATTAACGATACATCGGGTATCTTCAAACTTAGCAGAGAGGGAAACCTGATGCTTTTCAATGGTGGGAACAACATGGTCTGGTCATCCAATTCGACATCGTTGAGGAGTAATAATACGAAGGAGGAGGTCGTGGCACAACTTCTGGATAATGGTAATCTTATTTTGAGGGATGAAAGTCTAATTTGGCAAAGTTTTGATTATCCTGGTGACACATCATTACCAGGAATGAAAATGGGGAAGGATTTGGTAACCGGTTTAGAGTGGTTCATGACGTCTTGGAAGAGTCCTGATGATCCTTCTATAGGTGATTATATTACTAAAATAGACACAAATGGATATCCACAATCATTGGCATGGCGAGGTCAAACATTAGTATCGAGACTTGGACCATGGAATGGTCTCGGGTTTAGTGGCTTTATTATTGACATGCCAAATCCATTTTCATCAGTTGAGTTTGTAGTTAATCAGAAGGAAGTATATCATAAATATTATCTTAAGAGTTCGGTTTTTTTAAGGATGGTTCTGACATGGGAAGGAAAGACACTGATTATGCACTGGATTGAACGAATTCAAGAGTGGGCTGTGTATGCAGATCTTGAGGTAGATAGGTGTGATCGCTTTGGACTCTGTGGTCCATATGGAAGCTGTAGCATTAACAAGCAACCACCCTGTACTTGTATCAAAGGTTTTGAGCCAAAAAACCCAAAAGAATGGGATGCATCTGATTGGTCGAGTGGGTGTAAACGTAAAAAGCCTTTAAAATGTGAGAATAGGGATGGATTTCAGAAAATTTCCGGTGTCAAAGTACCAGATACACGAAGGTCATGGTATAATTCAAGTATGACTCTTGGAGAATGTGAGATGAAATGCAGAAAAAATTGTAAATGTACAGCTTATACAAGTTTAGATATCAGAAATGGTGGAAGTGGTTGTTTGCTATGGTTCGATGAGCTCATGGATATCAGAGAGTGTGATTCACGTCAAGATATCTACATACCAATGGCTGCTTCTGAGTTAGAAGGTACACATGTTTCCTGACAAGCATCTAGAATCGCACACCTTTATATAAACCTCAACTAGTTTAAGACCTTGTTTCTTTAGATGATGAATATAGAACCGCATATGTATGTATCATACTTATGATAAGCCCAAAACCACTTATGCAACTCTTTTAAACATACTACAATCTATCTATGTATACTATTGATAAAAGCATACAAATCTTTGAGATATTTCCAATTCACTCGCAGGCTGAGAATTGGTTTGTCATTTTCATGACTAAGGCTTACAGTATTCATTACCTAAGCGAATAAATGATGAGAATATAATTACTCGTATGTTGGTTTAAAGAATCTTATTAGTATTATGTTAGTTTAAAACAATTTCGCAATCATAGTTGATCCATTAACTACGTGTAAAATAATTAATCAACAATTAACGGATAGTCTTATTATAAAGAAAATAATAAATCAACAAATGGTCTCACCTCATTCTTTTTTGCTTGACTAACATCATTTTTGGTTTCATCCCTTTTTGCATGCTTTGACCTGCCACTTGCTTTAGCTTTTCGATCATATATCAAGTACTCAAATAGAATAAGTTTCATACGCAAAACCCCTTCCATACCAAACTTAGTTAACTGCAACAAAATTTAGCATGTATTAACATAAATTGATTCGTTTAAACTGATAGAGACCTGAATCAACCCGCTCATCGATAAATGGGTTGAAATGCCACCTTTAACTATGGTCTATGACCAAACTTTTAAGTAAAATCTAACCATGAAACACTTAAGGTCCGCTTATACACATCGGTTGCCCCATGCATTTTGAAATCGCCGTATGGACATTAACCCCAATAAGCCACAGTTGCTATAAGAACAATATCAACTTTAAACGCAGCTTCATGACACTCATTGATTTTGATTAGTGAAAACCATACAATGCAATTTATCATTTTTTTGGGGCTTTAAAATCAGAGAAGATGTAAAATTAAGATATTTTAATTTGAGTAAAACTGGAGATGTATTGAAGCTTACAAAAATCTTGAAGAAAACACAAATAGCCATTGCCTTTCATATATTACAAAATCGGCTTAATAACTTCATGCAAACCACACATATGGACTCTTGACAATATCACAACACATAACTCTCATCAAAAATCATTAGAAAGCAATACAAGAAGGTACCTTATTCATTAGTAAAAGAGGTTGGGGCAGAAAAACAATTCACGTGCACCAGTATTATATAAATCTAAAAATCTCAAAGATCAGGTTTCAAAGTTGAAAGCGGAATGCGATAGGCCCATGTGTCAACAAATATAAGAATCTTTATATAAATATTCCTCAAGTTTCTAAAATCTGGAACTTTTACAAATAAAGGCATGGCCCGAAATAAACTGAAAATTAATGATCGTTAATGTGAAATTTAAGTTAATCAAACTTAACTGAAAACAAATAGATGTTTTTCTGCCGGAGCTTGAATGCTAAAAAATAGAATCAGTCAATGAACCTTCATGTCAGAACAATGGCCATGATTGAAACTAAGTTAAATGTATTAGCTGAGAATATTAGTTAGCAGCCCATATCTTATTATGTTTATTATTCGTGTCCAGCCCATTAAGGGTGTTTAGTCAGTTGCATGCGTATTTGTATATATAAGGAACGATTGTTAATAAGACGTTTATGGGGAATTAACCTACTCTAATATGGTATCACAGCCTCAAGATCCTAAACCCTAATTTTTTTTTTACGCTTCTTGTACATGCTTCATTACTGCCGCTTTATCCTTTAGCTATTTTGCTTGCATCGCTTTGCTATCTTCCGTCATAGCATCATGACCGGAGACACACCACCATCCAAACAACCGATTGATAAAGCTTACTCAATCGCTAGCATCAAGGCGTGTATCCCCACACCCCTTGATCTAGACAAACTCAATTATAATTCTTGGAGCAATCTCTTCAAACGTTTTTGCAAAACGTATGAAGTTCATCATCACCTTGAAGCCCCTGCCTCTACTAGCACTGCTCCACCGGATCCATCCCATGACACAAACGACTCACTCGTCATCATGTGGTTGTATTCGACCATATCCCCTAAACTGGTGGATATGGTGATCGATGATAGCACAAAGGCACACGAGGTGTGGAAAAAACTTCGTGACCTATTCCATGATAACAAGGCCAGTCGAATCATTCAACTTGACAATGAAATCAGGAACATGGTGATCGGGAATTTATCAGTCACGGATTACTTCCAAGACATTAAGTCCAAGGCTGATCGTTTGGCTAACCTAGGGTCTAAGGTGCCGGATTCGAGCCTCGTTACCTACACAATCAATGGTCTTCGAGCCAAGTATCCAGAGATTGTTCGAATCATTCGACATAAGGAGCCTTTACCCACGTTTGATCAAGTGCGATCCATGCTTCTTTTGGAAGAGAGTGATATGGCGCAAATCACTCAAGCTCTCTCCTCGGCTCATATTAATTCGTCATCACCTACTGTACTCGTGGCTTCTACTACAAACAACACCAAGTCTGGTAATATGTCGAATTCAGGGGGTGAATTGTGTCGGAATTTTCAACGAGGTTCGTGTACATATGGCTCGCGTTGCAAGTTTGTACATGGATCTCATGATAATCGATCCCGGTCAACCAGTAGTGGTACGAGCTCAACTACTAAATCTCTGTCCACAACTGGTCGTGCGTCACACCCTACTAATCGTGAGCAGTCATCCAAGCATGACACTTTGCCCTTTGCATCTGCTGTTCCTCACTCATTCTTTGGCATGAGTGGGATGCAATATGTTAATCCGTATGTCTTTGGTCCACATGGTATGCCTACTAGAATTGAGCCTGGTTGTGTTACTCCGCTTTTTGGTCTTGGTAATATGGCCCAAGGTGTAACCCAAGCAAGTCCAATAACTCAGCAGCCACAAGAAGCCCACTTAGCTACACAATTTGTCCCTTCAACCCCGCTGGCCCAATACCCGGTTCAGTCACAATTGGGTAATCAGGCCCAATATACACAACAACCTGGTAACATTTTTTATCCTGGACAGTATGCATACACGATTCCGGGTGCTCTTCAAGCTCAGGCTACTATGCTTCCTCAAGCTTTTCGGACCATGACGCATCCGGATCCCGCGTGGAATATGGACACGGGTGCTTCTTCTCACTTGGCCGACAACGCAGGTATCCTCACTTCTGTTAGTAATTCTTGCATTTATCCATCCGTGTATGTTGGAAACGGTGCTTCTATACCGGTTACACATACTGGACATAGCTCATTGTATACTTCTACTAAACCTTTACAACTTAACCACATACTTGTCACACCTCACATTATTAAAAATTTAATTGCTGTTCGTAAATTTACGCGTGATAATGACGTTTCTGTTGAGTTTGACGCTTATGGTTTTTCTGTGAAGGATTACCAGACGGGCAGACTTCTCCTCCGTTGTGATAGCACGGGCGATCTCTACCCGGTTACACAACCGTCATCCACGCATCCTCCTTTTGCTTTGCTTTCGTTTAGTCATACTACGTGGCACAGGCGCCTCGGGCATCCCGGTGAAGATGTGCTTCGTCGTTTGGAGTCTAGTAATTTTATTTCTTGTAATAAGTCAAAGTTGTCCGCTTTGTGTCATGCGTGTCAATTAGGCAAACAAATTAAACTTCCTTTTTATACTTCGGAGTCGAAAGTTGCTGCTATTTTTGACATTGTTCACTCGGATTTATGGACTTCCCCAATTCCGAGTGAAAGTGGTATTAAATATTATGCTATCTTTTTAGATCATTTCTCGCATTTTGTTTGGGTTTACCCGTTGCTTAAAAAATCTGACTTGTATGATAATTTTCTTGCTTTTCGTTAGTTAGCAGCCCATATCTTATTATGTTTATTATTCGTGTCCAGCCCATTAAGGGTGTTTAGTCAGTTGCATGCGTATTTGTATATATAAGGAACGATTGTTAATAAGACGTTTATGGGGAATTAACCTACTCTAATAAAATGTACTAAATAACATTTATCCATGTTCCTGCCTTTCAAAAGACATTTATCCATTTTACAGAAGTCATAAAACTAATAGCTTAGTTCAGTAAGCTATTTTATAAAGAAGCAATAAAAAATTGAGCTACTCGTGTACGATATGAGCAAATCACACAGCACAATCAATATTGAAGTATGAAAGAAACATAGAATTATATGCACTCTTCCATCATATAGATGTCTTAGGATTAACTGATATTATAAGAGCCATAGAGAATGAATTGAAGTACCACTATTCCAAATGACTTTTCTATAAAATTTTCAACTAAAGATGGTCACAATTTCAAAGTTTTAAGAGTGGAAAAAAATACTCTGTATCAAGCTTTACTCAATCTGCTCTTTAACATTTCTCTAAAAGACCCATAAAAATCAACCCATTTACAAAAAGAAGGCGTCGAAGTAGCCNTAAATGTACTAAATAACATTTATCCATGTTCCTGCCTTTCAAAAGACATTTATCCATTTTACAGAAGTCATAAAACTAATAGCTTAGTTCAATAAGCTATTTTATAAAGAAACAATAAAAAATTGAGCTACTCGTGTACGATATGAGCAAATCACACAGCACAATCAATATTGAAGTATGAAAGAAACATAGAATTATATGTACTCTTCCATCGTGTAGATGTCTTAGGATTAACTGATATTATAAGAGCCATAGAGAATGAATTGAAGTACAACCATTCCAAATGACTTTTCTATAAAATTTTCAACTAAAGATGGTCACAATTTCAAAGTTTTAAGAGTGGAAAAAAATACTCTGTATCAAGCTTTACTCAATCTGCTCTTTAACATTTCTCTAAAAGACCCATAAAAATCAACCCATTTACAAAAGAAGGCGTCGAAGTAGCCACCTATAGTTTTTAAAAAAACAATCCCATACAACCCTATATAAGCATAATCAATAAGCAATTATTTTGCAATTTCAATAAGCAATTATTTCACAATTTCGATAAGCAATTAATATGCAGTTTAAATAAGCGATCCTAGACAACCCCGGGCAGTTTCATTTAGCAACCCATGCAGCCCCTATATAAGCAATTTTTTCAGATTTTATGCCAAATTTCCCGCAAATTTTGCAACAACTCTTTGAATTGTAGAAAAGATAAATAAAAGAACTCTCAAAAAGAGGTATTACATCTGATGGTTTTTTTCTTATAGGAATCAAAGAGGCCTTCAAAAACATATAAAAGAATACATGAGCTTAAAAGGAAATCAATAATACCTTTGCTTTGTCATAGAGGCATTACATCAAACCTGTTGAGCACTTTATAAACACCTGTTATTAAACACGTGATCATCAACATCAATATGCATTCGAAATCTAACATCCATGTTTAAGATGTCGTTTCAGAATTTTAAACATGAAGAAATCAGAGATAAAAACTTTTGAGTGTCTGTTTCATCCAAGTCGAAATACAAATCAATTTGAAATAACTGGATTATCACTGTGTTTTAAGTAAAAATAGATGCTTGTATTGTACTATCACTGCGTTTTAAGTTTGTGAAATGAACCTTACCAACTATTGTCGTTTCTTGATGAAAGGTCGCACGTTCTTCCCGTTCTACTCCGACAAAAGGAAACTAATCATCATAGTCCTGTCATTGTCTTCGGTTGTGCTGCTTTTGTCTGGACTAGCATATGCCTGTAGAAAAACGCCTTACATGAAAGGCCTAGGTAACACAAATGGGTCATTTCTGCTTTTAATAGATCATATATTTTTTTTCTTTAGAAAGGAAATTTATTCATACGCTTCTAACAAATCAGGTTGTGTATGTCAGACGATACATTTATCAAACATATCATATTGTAGGAAACTGGGGTGGTGAAAGGCATAGAAGTCTGAAGATGGAACATCTAGATGATTTACAGTTTTTTAGCTTTTGTAAAGTAGCAAGGGCTACTGACAACTTCAGTGTCTTGAATAAAATTGGAGAAGGTGGCTTTGGTCCCGTTTACATGGTAACTGGTTATTTTTTTCAAAGAATGTTCCCATGCAGCCCCTATATAAGCAATTTTTTCAGATTTTATGCCAAATTTCCCGCAAAATTTGCAACAACTCTTTGAATTGTAGAAAAGATAAATAAAAGAACTCTCAAAAAGAGGCATTACAGCTGATGGTTTTTTTCTTATAGGAATCAAAGAGGCCTTCAAAAACATATAAAAGAATACATGAGCTTAAAAGGAAATCAATAATCCCTTTGCTTTGTCATAGAGGCATTACATAAAGTCATCAAACACTGTTGAGCACTTTATAAACACCTGTTATTAAACACGTGATCATCAACATCAATATGCATTCGAAATCTAACATCCATGTTTAGGAAGTTGTTTCAGAATTTTAAACATGAAGAAATCAGAGATAAAAACTTTTGAGTATTAAGTCGAAATACGTACAAATCAATCTGAAATAACTGGATTATCACTGTGTTTTAAGTAAAAATAGATGCTTGTATTGTACTATCACTGTGTTTTAAGTTTGTGAAATGAACCTTACCAACTATTGTCGTTTCTTGATGAAAGGTCGCACGTTCTTCCCGTTCTACTCCAACAAAAGGAAACTAGTCATCATAGTCCTGTCATTGTCTTCGGTTGTGCTGCTTTTGTCTGGACTAGCATATGCCTGTAGGAAAACGGCTTACATGAAAGGCCTAGGTAACACAAATGGGTCATTTCTGCTTTTAATAGATCATATATTTTTTTTCTTTAGAAAGGAAATTTATTCATACACTTCTAACAAATCAGGTTGTGTATGTCAGACGATACATTAATCAAACATATCATATTGTAGGAAACTGGGGTGGTGAAAGGCATAGAAGTCTGAAGATGGAACATCTAGATGATTTACAGTTTTTTAGCTTTTGTAAAGTAGCAAGAGCTACTGACAACTTCAGTGTCTCGAATAAAATTGGAGAAGGTGGCTTTGGTCCCGTTTACAAGGTAACTGGTTAATGTTTTTTACGTGCATTGCCGGTGTGCCATCTCGAAGATGTGTTGCTCACTGTTACGCCCGCCTTTAAGCACGCGTCGTGGACGGGAAGAAAGCATGACTCGGTCGTGCAAATGACCTCGCATTGAGTTTGGGTGTTTTCATTAAATGATTTTTGTGAAGTATATTTGTGCTTAAGTGATGTATGTTTTTGGTGGTGAGTTGGTTGTCTTATTACACTGAGTTAGTGGTAAAGTTGATTATAAAAAAAGAAAAATGAAGTTACATTGGAGTGACGGTATGAATGCGGTCTTTGGTGCTCATATTACACCCGTCTTATGTTTTGACTTTTGATGGAGTGAGTTTTGTTTTGTTGATTAAGAAGACCTAAATGAGAAGGAATGGTTTGGGTTAGGTTTTACGTTAGGCCTAAATGTGGTTGGGTGTCGAAAAAACATGATTTGTCAAGTATTTTTAATAAACGTGTCGTATTTTAGTGAATTTAATTATTCGGTTATTTGACCATTTTGGATAAGTCACAGGTGATGTCTTGGTTGCATAAGTTTAAATATGTATGCTCGAGTTAGGAGTGAGATTTTTTATATGATAATTAAAAAAGTTGTTTATAAGTTAAGGCAATATCGACCATCTAATTCGAACTCAACTTGAGGCGAAATGTAACGACGTAACTAAAGCTAAACTTTGTATAGCTCCAAAAAGGAATGCAACAACCTCCACGAGTCTGTTAATAGACTTTCGGATAAAGATAGGACAAACTTGACCGAATTACTTAAAATTGGATCGATGTAATATATATTTTTATCTCAAATAAGGTGAAATAGATATGTTAGTATGCAACTTGTAGTGACAATGTGGATGATTTTATGATTTCGCCAAGAAATTGTGATGACTATAGGTTAGCGAAATCTTTGACAACATAAGTAGACGCAATAGACTTTGCGGTGCCAGTACACGTGGTATTCTTTTTTAGAAAATGTTGCATCAATATGTTATGTTGTTTGAATTAGGAAAATGATTGGTGTGTCTAAAACTTGTGCCTAAAATTATGCTTAACAATATGATTGCAACACATGGTAAATTGAAATGTTGAAATAAAGAGAGATAAAATAACAATTACATCTCTTTATATGGATTAGACATGTGGGTTAGTCATCTCTATCATTGCTCTTATATTATGTGAGGCCGGGCCCAATTAGTATTGAATCTATGACAAATATCAGATTTATATTGATCTCAACTCTACGAGTATATCGTATCATGATTTACTTGCGGCATGAACGTCTCAAGAATTATATTTAGGTATCGTCTATTTAATAGGTGTCGAATGAACTTAACCATGTCATGTGGTTATGTTCAGGTTCCTTTTTAACTTAGTTTGGAGTCATTTGTTTTTTTTTAATGTGTATAACCTTCTAGCTACTTGCTGCTTTTGTATAACTTTGTTGTTCATTAAAAATAAAATAAATTGTATAAGCCTAACCCATAATATCCAATCTTATACGGAGTAATATAACACGTTAGGTGAGTTCAATAAAGATCAACAAAAAATTCAAAAATCAAATCTACAAACCCTGGTCATTTTTTTCCCACCTTCACTTTTTATAATCAAATATCTTACAAATGATAAACAATAAGCAACAAAATATACATCATTGCGACTAGAATTTTTATATAATAAATTTTTGACATTTTTTTTCTTAAATATTAGACAACAAGAAATCACATGTGATTTGTGATGCGGGTTTTAAATTTCAAATCACAAATCACATGTAATTTTTCATACTACGAATCTCATGTGATTTTACAAATTACATGTAATTTTTGATGGCGTGAAATTCAACGCTCACCCCAAAAAAAAAAAAAAAAAAAAAAAAAGAAAATTGAAATCTTATATGTGTCCAAATAATGAAAGATCGTTTTATGCTCGACATGATTATGTAATTAGTTTTAATTAACATGTATCGATTTATAAGATATTTAATTTTTCTTTTCATAAAAATGTGAGTGAATTTTTTTAATCTTGATTATACAATAAGTGGCTAAAATTATCCTATTTGATCCTTTTTTATTTATTTACTTTTTTTAAAATATTTTTTTCCCTCTTTATTGAACCAAACTTATAACACTTAAAATAGAACATTATCTAGAACCTTGATAGATGAACCTAATATATGAACCTAATAAGAGACCTAATGTTTAAATAACTTGTACGTAACTCGTGCTGTTTTCTTTTTATATTTATAATTTCGTGCAAATACATTATTCCAATATATCTGATAATAATATTTATACATAACAACAACATATTGTTGTATTTTTTTTAATATATAAAATATTAAATATAGAAAATATAAAGTCTATGGGATATTTATATTATAAAGTTATTTAAATGCATGAAAACTGATAATTATTCTTAACTTCATATAATTTATTTAGAATTTAATTACTAAAGTTTTATTAATTACCCCTCATGGTTTAAGGTTTTTTTTTTTTTTTTTTTTGTTTTTATTTGTTTTTTTTTTATTATTTTCATATTATTCTTTTATGTTTCTTTTTTTTTTTTTTTTTTTTTTTTTTTTTTTTTTTCAAAATTGATACATATGTTTTTCAAAACTTTTATAAATTAAATGAAAATTAATGAATTTGAATAAATTGAGTTTCAATTTTAACTTTTATTTGCCAATATAAGCAGAATAATTCACTCTCATTGGTGTCATTGCAAATTTTTGTGTTATTTTTCCGCTTTTTGAAATACTCTTAGTATATANGACCTAATATATGGACATAATAAGATACCTAATGCTTAAATAACTTGTACAGTGCACTGTACAAGTTATTTAAGCATTAGGTCTCTTATTATGTCCATATATTAGGTCTATTAATCATTTCCCTATTATCTATGATAGAAGTATCTCTACCATGTACCAAGCATCTTTTATATACTAAGAGTATTTCACAAAGCGGAAAAATAACACAACAATTTGCAATGACACCAATGAGAGTGCATCATTCTGCTTATATTGGCAAATAAAAGTTAAAATTGAAACTCAATTTATTCAAATTCATTAATTTTCATCTAATTTATAAAAGTTTTGAAAAACGTATGCGTCAATTTTGAAAAAAAAAAAGAAAAAAAAAGAAAAAAAAAGAAAGAAACCTTAAACCATGAGGGGTAATTAATAAAACTTTAGTGATTAAATTCTAAATAAATTATATGAAGTTAAGAATAATTATCAGTTTTCATGCATTTAAATAACTTTATAATATAAATATCCCATAGACTTTATATTTTCTATATTTAATATTTTATATATTAAAAAAAATACAACAATATGTTGTTGTTATGTATAAATATTATTATCAGATATATTGGAATAATGTATTTGCACGAAATTATAAATATAAAAAGAAAAAACACGAGTTACTGTGACATATAAATGAATACGCGTGATTATACATATATGACCGACTCAAGTTATCCTTCTTTATGAGATTAAGTAAGGATATCCGAAAAAGTAATATTTTTTAATTAACCACATCCAATAACGACTCATGTCATTTCTATTTATAAGTTTAACCCGAGCGGCGAGCTTACACGGGTTTAAAAATTAAACATGGCTAAAATTATTATTAACACTAATATAAATATCAAAATGAAGGCACACCTCACAAGTTACTATGAGATGAAAATAAATAGACGAGATTGTACATACACACTAATATAAATGAATACGCGTTACTATGACATATAAATGAATACGCGTTACTGTGACATATAAATGAATACGCGTGATTATACATATATGACCGACTCAAGTTATCCTTCTTTATGAGATTAAGTAAGGATATCCGAAAAAGTAATATTTTTTAATTAACCACATCCAATAACGACTCATGTCATTTCTATTTATAAGTTTAACCCGAGCGGCAAGCTTACACGGGTTTAAAAATTAAACATGGCTAAAATCATTATTAACACTAATATAAATATCAAAATGAAGGCACACCTCACGAGTTACTATGAGATGAAAATAAATAGACGAGATTGTACATACACACACATAATATCTAGAAACATGATATCAATAGTTACATGTAAACAACATTAACCTAAATACCATGTCAGTTAAACATAGTCATATCATTCGTGCAACAAAATCTAACAAAATATTAATCAGCTAATACATAATGAAAAAAATATATAAAAACTCACTCGTGGACAGGTATTATAACTATATAAGTATGAATTTATTATAATTTTATAAAAAAATTCTTAGGTATTGCAAAACCATGTATTTATGGATTGTCACAATATTTAACTTTAAAGCAAAATTATTAAAACATTATTATCCGTTATCTTATATGCCCTAACCTTGTGCGTGCACGAGTTCTAAAACTAATTCCATACCGTGCAAAGCAAATCTTGTAAAATTTTGTCACACCGCACAATAATTCATTTGACAATTTACTCTCATTCTAGTTCTCTACGTTATTATCTTTTATTCTACTAAAGTAAAATTATTGAAAATGCATGTTATATGTAGCAATTATTACAATGTACAAAGTATTTAATGTAATGTTTTTTTTAGAAAGAACCTATTATAAAGAATCTCCAAAAATATCAAAGTACAATACAAGGTGTCCCCACCTCAATAAAATAATTAAAAGAGAATGAGAGCCAAAAGAAGCGAAAACAAACCTTACAAGAAGTACACTAATATCTAAACTACAAACTGTCGCTTAATGAGTTACAAACGAGTGTCTCGACCAACCTTTGACTTCTGAACCTCATGAGCATAAACATATTTAATGTAATGTACTAATCACATGTAGATTACCTTTAAACTTACGCAACTAAATGGTCATTTGTACATCACATTACGTACGTACTTAGTTTATACATCACATTTTTTTTTTCTTTTTTTGCTGATTTTGCATTTAATTATATCTTACTTACAATCTGTTTTATCTTCACAGTAGTAAACTTATGAAAATATGTACTTTTAAATGGAGGTAACCTTAGCCAGGTAATTTCGAATGTGTGTACAGGAATTGGTGTTGGATATTGTCTTGGGCCTCTTGGCTTATTCCAAAATACACACACACACACAAATTAAAGACAACTTCTATCATTTATAAAAGTTAAGAACACACTGATGCCTAAATTGTGTTTTACATAATCGACTCAGAAAATTGTCTCTTTTAATCTTTGGAACTTGTATCCTCTCAGTGGTAAGTATTTCTCGATATTCCTTTTGTACGTATGGTTCATTTAATTAGTCCTTCTTAATTGTTACTACTATTTATGCTATACAAAATGTTGATAACTGACAACGATGATTGTTTTGGGAGGTTCAGGATTGCGTTTGCAAACTAGTTACATGTATTCGCTTATTCAAAAGACACAATCTAGTTTAAATTACAATGTTAACTAAACTAATGGATTTTTCTAAAGTTTACTGACTTACACTAATATACAAAACAATATGCACGAGATAGTGTTTTGATTTAGTTATGAGCTTATCTCCGAGTGTATAAAATAACTATAATGAGCTTTTAGTATAATGGCTTCAGTCAGAACACTATATACTCAAAAGATAAAGATCTTTTATTAGCTGTAATAAACGCAATAAGATGATAATCTGTTCTCTAAACACCCTCTAAGATTGACTTAAAGTGTTGGCAACATGGTTTTATTAGTCGATATATTGTATAGAGGCCCGTTAGTGTATTCTATGTAATTAGGCCTAGCCCAAATGTAATTAATCTAGAATCATCTCATGTATCTTATATATTTGTAAGTTGTTATGGAATGAAAGGCAAGCAATATTCACCAGTCAATATGGTATCGAGCCTAACTAATTCCCTCCTATTTTCTCTCTAAATTAAACGCCCCCCCACCTCCTCTCCAATCTCAGTCGATTCCCCCACCTCCTACCTATCCCTCCCTTTTCTCCTACTGTCGATCTTCTTCAATCCTAACACACCACAACATACAAAACATTAAAAAAAAAAAAAAAAAAAAAAANTCTTCTTCAACCCAAACACCACAAAAAAAAAAAAAATAAAAAAAAAAAAAAAAAAAAAAAAAAAAAAAGGGGTTACTTTTTCATTCTGGTCAAATATATACGGGAGTAACTTCAACCTCATTGGTTGTTTGTTTTGCCTTTCATTACAATACATTCGTTTTATTTTTGGACGTATCCACTTCGGGTTTTGTTGAACAAACGATGGCTGTCGACGATAACCTTAATTCGTCGGAATCCAAAGGTAACACTAAATCTAAAACTCTTAAATCTCAAAGTCTACCCCGATTATGTAATTATTTTAACAAAGGGATGTGCAAGTTTAGTGACCAGTGCAAGTTTATTCATGATCATCGCAACCGATCGGGTTTAAATGGTACAAAAACTAATGTTGGGACTTTGGTTAATCATGGGGGAACTTATGGTCGTGCCACTGTTTTGCAACATAACAACCAGTACCATGCCTATTCTCCTCATGGGCTTTACTCATCTCGTATGATCCAACAGCAGCCCACCCAAATAGCCTTCACCACACCCTTATTTCACCAACAGTCCACTCCGTATCCTGTCCCAAACAAACCAACAACCCCATACACCTATCCGGTCCAACAACAATACTCCTACCCCACAACCACATATCCACAGCCCGCTACTGGAATTCTTGGACCAGCCCCCGTTGCCTACCCGTCACAAGTTGTTGCTCTCTCGAGCGCCTTTGGTACTATGACATTGCAAGACTCAACATGGAATATGGATACAGGAACCTCTTCTCATTTAAATTTCAGTGCAAGTAATTTAAATACCATTTTTAATAAACGTTTATTCCCATCTGTTCATGTTGGTGACGGTAATTCTATTCCCGTCACCAACACTGGCCATAGCATTATTCCATCTCCTCATCGCCCACTTCACCTTCATAATGTACTTGTTACCCCTAATATCATTAAAAATCTTATATCTGTTCGACAATTCACTAGGGATAATAATTGCACTATTGAATTTGACGCCTATGGCTTTTCTGTAAAGGATTTCCTGACTCGCCACATCCTCCTTCGATGTGACAGTTCAGGTGATCTCTACCCAGTTACCAAGCCGTCAACTATCCCTACTGTTTTACTCTCCACAAATTCTTCAACGTGGCACCAACGCCTTGGTCATCCCGGTGACGAAGTGCTACGCTCCCTTGTTTCCCGTCAGTTTATTTCATGTAATAAAGAAAAATCTCCACAAGTTTGTCATGCTTGCCAACTTGGCAAACATGTGAAGCTTCCTTTTCACAGTTCGGATTCCATTGTTGAACATTGTTTTGATATTATTCATTCAGATTTATGGACTTCCCCTATTGTTAGTTCAAGTGGTTTCAAATATTATGTATTATTCCTTGATCATTTCTCTCACTATTTGTGGATTTATCCTCTTCGTTCTAAATCTGACATGCTCGATAAATTTTTGCATTTTCGTAATTATGTTAGAAATCAATTTAAATGTGAAATAAAGAGTTTCCAATGTGATCATGGTGGTGAGTTCGATAATAACCGTTTACATACACTTTTTGCCAACCAAGGTATACAATTTAGATTTTCTTGCCCAAAAACCTCCCAACAAAACGGCAAGGCAGAACGCATGATACGAACCATCAATAATGTCATTCGTACACTGCTATTTCAAGCACACCTACCCCCCACCTTTTGGGTCGAGGCCCTCCATATGGCCGCCTATCTCCTCAATCTTCTACCATCTACCGCCATCAACAATGAAATTCCCTATACAAGACTTTTTCGCAAAGCACCCGATTACTCTCGATTGCGTATATTTGGGTGTCTTTGCTACCCTCACCTTCACTCCCCTCACAAACTTGCACCACGTGCAACACCGTGTATATTCTTGGGCTTTCCCGCCTATCACCGCGGCTTTCGTTGCCTAGACCTCGAAACAAACAAAATCTTACTTTCTCGCCATGTCACCTTTGATGAGACATAATTTCCCTACCGCTCCATGACACCCACATCTCCACCATCATACACATTTTTAGAACCCACACCTTCCCCTATCCTCCACCAAGTACTTTCTACTCCCGATCACCCCACTCTTCAAACCCCTCCAAATATACCAAACAACCAATCTCAACCCCAATTTCAGGACCAACCCACTACGCCTTTCCAACCGGCCCACCAACATGAGCAGGCCGCATCTTCAGCCCAAAACACATCTCACAACTCACATACGGTACAACAGGACACTCCCCAAAGCCCAACATCCGAAGCCCAACAAACATCACAACCACCAACCAATACTCAACCAACTACCCCCAACACCTCGGCTCAAGCCCCACAAACTATTACCGAACCACCCCGCACTCACCGCATGGTCGCTAGGTCTTAGTCGGGCATTGTCAAACCCATTGATCGTCTCTCCCTTCATACATCTTCTATCTCACCTTTACCTAAATCTCCGCCTCTCGCCTTACAAAACCCTAATTGGCGTAATGCTATGTATGATGAATATAATGCGTTAGTTAAAAATGGTACTTGGATTCTTGTCCCGAGGCCCCCCGGTGTTAATATGGTTCGATCCATGTGGTTATTTAAGCATAAGTTTCATGCTGACGGGACTTTGAGCCGCTATAAGGCTCGATTGGTTGCTAATGGTAGTAGTCAGCAAGTTGGTATTGATTGTGACGAGACTTTTAGTCCGGTTGTTAAACCGGCTACTATCCGTACTGTTCTCAGTCTTGCTGTATCCCGCAAATGGCCCATTCATCAACTTGATATTAAGAATGCATTCCTTAACGGTGATTTATCTGAGACAGTCTATATGCATCAGCCACCGGGATTTGTGGACTCTCGGTACCCCCATCATGTTTGTCTTTTGCAGAGATCTTTATATGGACTAAACCAAGCACCTCGTGCTTGGTTTCAGAGGTTTGCAGGTTATGCCACACGAGTCGGGTTTTACCATAGTCGTTGTGATTCTTCACTATTTATTCTTCGACAGGGCTCTCAGGTTGCTTATCTACTTATCCATGTGGATGATATTATCCTTACAGCTTCTTCTACAGCCCTCCTTCAGCAGATCATTGCTTCTTTACACAGTGAGTTTGACATGACGGACCTCGGGGCACTTAATTATTTTCTTGGTATCTCTACTACTCGTCATTCTACAGGATTGTTTCTCTCTCAGTAGAAGTATGCTCTCCAGCTTCTTGAGCGTGCACATATGGCCAATTGTAACCCTTCTCTAACTCCAGTTGACACAGACTCCAAACTGGGTCCTGAAGGTGTTCCAGTTTAGGATCCTACCTTATATCGCAGTCTTGCAGGTGGTCTCCAGTACCTCACTTTCACACGACCAGACCTATCTTATGCAGTGCAGCAGATTTGCCTTTACATGCATGATCCTCGAGAGCCACATTTAGCTGCCCTTAAACGTATCTTACGATACGTTCGAGGGACTTTGGAGTTTGGTCTTCACCTATATTCATCCTCTACCACTTCTCTTGTTGGATATACTGATGCAGATTGGGCGGGTTGCCCATCCACACGACGGTCTACTTCGGGATATTGTGTTTTTCTGGGTGATAATCTACTATCTTGGTCTTCCAAACGCCAGCACACCCTCTCTCGTTCTAGTGCCGAAGCTGAGTACCGAGGAGTTGCTAATGTTGTAGCTGAGACTGCATGGCTTCGTAACCTTCTCCGTGAGCTACATTCTCCTCTATCTACTGCAACCCTTGTCTACTGTGACAACGTTAGTGCCATCTATATGTCTGCCAACCCTGTTCAACATCAACGGACGAAACATATTGAGATTGACATACATTTCGTCCGTGACATGGTTACCGCTGGTCAGGTGCGCGTTCTACATGTACCCTCACGCTATCAGTATGCAGATATCTTCACCAAGGGACTTCCTTCAGCCTTATTTGAAGAGTTCAGATCCAGCTTGAGCGTCCGCCTCCCTCCCGCTCTCACTGCGGGGGAGTATTAGTCGATATATTGTATAGAGGCCCGTTAGTGTATTCTATGTAATTAGGCCTAGCCCAAATGTAATTAATCTAGAATCATCTCATGTATCTTATATATTTGTAAGTTGTTATGGAATGGAAGGCAAGCAATATTCACCAGTCAATAAACTATACGTTGAGGTCTAAATGGTTCTGGTAGTGTTAACCAGCCAACACTCTTGTTTCCATAGTTTCAAGTTTTTATAGTCAATTATCATATTTAAGTTAGTAACAAAAAGAATATTATTTAACTTTAAAATCATAACAAAGCCCGAAGGGCTTTACAATAAGACTAACAAGAAAATCAGGATGCATGACAAGTTAAATTGTTTTGGTAAAAATAGTGATCATGCTACAGCTATCAATGAATGAAATAACCTACATTTATCTGCCATTAGCAATGGATAATATAGGATGCTTGTTCATGCTATCAAAGGTATTTGAGTTTACGTTAGTCGTATCGTTGCACTCATCATTTTCGGTTGGTTTTTTGAGCAAATGCTCAGCTTCATCTTCATTTCTAGCTAGTACTTTGCACCCATGGATGCTTTTGTATCATTGTTGCAAGTATTCCTGCTAGCTCTATTGCTACTTCCTTCATGGTAGGCCTTTCTTCTCCTCTAACTCGTAAGCATCTTTCCGCAAGTCTTGAAACTTGGATGATCTCATTTGGAACTTCGTCTAGTTAACAAACGTCCATCAAGAATATGGAAGAGTCTTCCTTGTTTCAAAGAAAATAGAAAATACATGGCTAAGTTCCTCTCTTCTTCTGGTCTATCAAAGCTAATAGCCTTTTTTCCGGTTATAAGCTCTACTAGTACTAACCCAAAACTATAAACATCGCTCTTATCTGTTAACTGATTCGTTTGTAAATATTCAGGATCTAAGTAGCCGAGTGTACCTTGCACTATAGTGGCTAGTTCAGTCTGTGTTGGAAGTAATAATATAATCAGTAGTTAGTTTATAGGTTTAAAGTCTAATTGTATTTTAGTACGTTTTATGTGTCTGTAATTGTAAAGCCTGTAAAACTTAAGTAGAATATGGGCTGGGTCAAAATGGGCCAATATGGGTCGTTAGGTTGTTAAGATTGACAGTTATTAGTTAGGGTATCGTTTAACCTTTTGTGAATCGGTATAACTGCCACAAAGGCATCGATTCATCATGTATAAAAGGTCTAGAGTCTGTAAACAATGTAACTAACTTCAAATCATCAAATACAATATTCTGTTGTTTACTTTTCTGTCAAAGTTAAACTGCTGTCCCAAACGCTCTTTACAATTTCATTCTAAAACAAAACCACACTATGTCGAATTATAGAAACATGTTGGAGAAGAATTGGCTTCGTTATGATCCTGTCAACAGTCTGATCCATCGGAACTAGCCTAGATGCGCCAAAATCAGCCACTTTTGCTACAAAGTTATTATCCAAAAGTATACTCATTGGCTTGACGTCTCGATGGATGATTGGGACAGATGCTGCAGAGTGCAAGTATGCAAGTGCTTCAGCTGTTTCCGTTGCTATTCTAAGCCGAATGTCCCAAGTAAAACTTGATGACTTGCCTATGGTATGAATGTGATCTGAGAGTGTACCATTTGGAATGAATTCATACACGAACTTCTGTTTCCAAACAACATCCAATCAGCTTCACCACATTCCTATGATCAATTTGAGAAAGGATAACAACTTCATTGATAAATTGCTCTATCTGAGATTGGTTTTGATCTGCTAATTTGGCCTTCTTTATNTCCGTTGCTATTCTAAGCCGAATGTCCCAAGTAAAACTTGATGACTTGCCTATGGTATGAATGTGATCTGAGAGTGTACCATTTGGAATGAATTCATACACGAACTTCTGTTTCCAAACAACATCCAATCAGCTTCACCACATTCCTATGATCAATTTGAGAAAGGATAACAACTTCATTGATAAATTGCTCTATCTGAGATTGGTTTTGATCTGCTAATTTGGCCTTCTTTATGGCAACTATCCTATTATCAGATAGGACTCCTTTATAAATTGTGCCATAGCCACCCTTGCCAATAACTCTCATCGTAGTTATTGGTCGCCCGCTTAAGCTCCTCAATGGTGAACACTTTTGCTCGATCATGAGAACCTTCATCTCCAGAAATTTGTTGCTGCAACATTAATCCACCATTTTGCTTAAAGAATTTTTCTCTAAGCAATATAAGTTTTCGCTTCTTGAGTCCCAAATACAACCAGATTACAGATATAAGCAGAAGTATAGCACCAGCTGAGGTACCTGCAGCAACAAAAAAAAAGATTAACTTAAACATAAATAGCACGTAGGCACGATTATTCTGTTTTTCATAGTCTCTAGCTGAACATATCAACTGAAAAAGATTTAAAGTTTAAACGTTACTTACCTACAACAATCTTTATAAGCTTTGATTGATCTTGAGTGCAACCTGTTCCCTGTTTCCTACCATCTCCAGAGTAACCTTTTCGACAAGAACACTCATAGCTTCCTTGTGTATCAACACATTCATCTTCGCAATCATGAGTTCCTCGTTCACATTCATTGATATCTATAACATATTGTCAATCATTTATATCTTTAAATAACAAAAGAACCATTAAAATTTTGAAATCAATCAACACTTACTTGTGCAGCCATTTGCAACATAAGGATTGCCTTCATAGCCTTCCTGACAACGACATCGATATCCAGGACCACTATAATCTTGATCACATTCACTGTTTCCTTTGCACAAGAAACTATCCGCGTCCCTTCTTGCTATGTCACAAGTCGAATTTCCAACTGCCCAATCAAGTAACATAGGCATCTTTCGTACACTTCCAAAATCGAGGAGATCAGTTGTAGAGAAGTTATACTTCCCCTCTTCAACGAAAAATCCATAACTACAAGGGTTAAACTCTGTTATATTAACATGGTTAGTATAACTACTTAGTTCAATTTCATAAGATCTAATTTCTTGTGGCACTGCTACTTCACAACACCCGACTCCCGAGCATGATCCATTTGTAATAAGGCTATCTCTACCACATCTAGAAATGCATCCGGTACCATAAGACGATCCATTAATCCCTCTCCTTTTACTAAAATACGCCTGTGTGTCGCACCCGATTGCTACAAATTTGTTCTTGGCTGATATCCGGAAATCAGTAAACCACATAGATGGCTCATTTCTGTCAACTGGACCAGAACTATTGTAGCAATCACGCGCTACAAATGCCATAACCTCCACCTCACTCTTGCTTGTCGACATATTTGAAATAACAATAGTAGATTCTCCTAATAAAGGTACCGACTCACCGGATGATTGGTTTAGATTACACGTTACAAGGAAATCCCGACTGTGGTAGCATCCCTCACCTGAACCAAATGGGAACGTAATAGCCACATTGCCACATGAACTTAAACAAGCTTGTCCCTCTTGAGCACTTGCTGAGCCAAAAGTTGCTATGGCTAATATTGCTACTAGTAGTTGAATATGCATGGTGGCTTTATGTGTGTTTTTGTGAATATTATGACTTTTGGGTTTTGATTAGCTTGATACCTTATATATATGAACATTAACATGAAGACATAGTCAATTTTTAGAGATGCAATTAAGACTTGGCTAATAACCTTTGTAATTATGCAATTAAGACTTGGCTAATAACCTTGTAATTTGACTAATGACTACTTAATTACTAGTAAATAGTTTAAGAAGTCTTTCTATGTATAGACTTTTTTAATAATAACAATGACGTGCATGCAAAACGAATTAAAAGTAATAACAAATGTAGAATTATCAAGACAGTTAAAGTCTCTAATTAGAATAAATCAAATGTACACTAGTCAACACTTTATATAATATAGCCTACTGAAATCAACTTTTGCTTACCAAAGTTGAAATGAAATCTTCTTTAGAATAACGTGTGCTTACAAGAATTTTTTACCTCTTCAAAATTTCATGATAACTTTCATTATACTAAAATATGCTGAAGTGTTAGGCTGTTAGCAGTATAAAAATGAATTTAGATGTATCCACATAATTGAATAATGATAAATTGATAATACGTAACATGGCATAGTTAAAAAGAAAGTCATGTGGTTAACCATCTTTCTTGACCAAAAACATTAGTTACGCAAACTCACCCTCCATTTTTCTGACATGTGTGGTTGTTTTATTTTAATCACAATGTTTGGTTCTTTTGTGATTGAGTCAATTTTCAACTAGAAAAATGTTAATTTTCACAACAGAAAATATGAACTTTGTAACACATGTCGCGAATAAAGGGTCAATTTGGTGAAACATCAAAGAATTTGTCAAATTCATGTTAGTCACATCTCAAAATAGTTTTACTGATCACATGTAGTATGTCTTTTGCTAATTAGGCGAAAACCGAGTTTGATATCATCTGAGTTGTGATCATTATGATCAAGTTTAGCTTCTTGTAGCTCAAAGGGTTCTAAGTGCCGATTCTGTTTTGTAGCCTTGTATGATTTTTATAAAAACTTTTTCACACAATGACGTGACAGGATGACGTGTACATCAGTACATGTATGTGCCCACCCTCACTCCTTCACCATCATTTTTATTTATTTATTTATTTATTATTATTATTATTATTATTATTATTATTATTATTATTATTATTATTATTATTATTATTATTATTATTATTATTATTATTATTATTATTATTATTATTATTATTTATTTATTTATTTATTTATTTATTTATTTTTTTTTTTGTGTCGCCGAGAATATAATCAACCATCTCTAAGGTGCTCATCAAGTGTTTATGCAAAAATACAGTAGACTGAGATATTTTTTGGGTTTATAAGGAAGGCGTGGTAACTTAATTATCTAGTTCAGGATTATGTTTAAGTTAAACATAAATGAATAAGCGGTTGGCATTTTAAACCATTATAACAGCTAGTTATAATAACTACAACAATCTAATCACTCAAAAAATGTAAGAGACTAAGTACAAAACTTGGCAGAATTCTCATTAATTTGCTGAGGTATCCTAAAGTTCCAAAATCGACCTTTTGAAGAAACCCGATTCTCTTCACATAAAAACTCCCAAGAAAACCACTTCTCAATCATTCGATCAACATCATGAACAATCACATTTGTCCCATTTCCACTTCTTGCCAGAACACCTGCCATAAAAATAGAACTCATTCTTCCTGGTGAATCAGGTCTATCCCCATCAGGCCCATCCACAACGATCACATCCCATTTCGTCTTTAGCAGTTTCTCAGGCAGTCCGGTCATCACAAGTTTACATTCAGACATTATACTTATTATACCCGAACTCAGATCACAACTCGAGTGTGATCTCGTGTGATTTAGCAACTCATAAGCATCCTTGGCATATGTTTTGTACTCAACTTTATAAAGACATGTATCATTTAATCCACCATCTATTTTCCTTGACTTTTCGGGTCTATTTTCTAAAAAAACCGTGTTGCCACCTTTATTAATGTTTGGTAACTTGAGGTAAAGGTCTTCAAGCCCGAAAACAAGAATGTTGCAAGGAGATTTTTGAAGAATTATATCGAACAAAAACTGGATCTCCTTTTTGGTAAAAAAACCATTTTGGACTAGATTTGAAGGGGTGATAGGTGGGATTGTGAACGGTTTATGGTTATATGTATTAAGAACAAATCTTTGAGATGAAAAAGATGAAGAACTAATGGTCAGTTTCAGGAGTCGGAGCATGGAGATGATTACTAGAACGAAAACAAGAGGGAGGATCAAGTTCCTTTTGGTAAGTCCCATACCTTGAGAAGGTTTGCTGGTAAAAAGAGATTTCAATGGGCATCTTTGGTTTTTGAGGTTTTCGTTTATTCTTTTGCTTAAAAAGTTTCTTTTACTAGGTGACAGATGGTGGAAGGGGTATTGAATTGAATATTGTGTTTGTTAATGTGTTCATTTTAAAATGATTGTGTGCAGATGAAGGAATGGTTTTGCTTAAGATAGAAGCATGGCAACTGTTGAGTATGATGGTAGGCTTCTCACCCACCAGCTGATGATTAAACTTGGTGCTAGCTAGTGATTACATTTAAGTTATGAACTATATAATTCAGGCTCAGTTCGAATTAAGTCCCTTTTTGCTAGTGTGACCCGACCCTCAAGTCCTATACTGAGTGCGTCTTTTATCACATGTTTTTACAGTATATAAGAAGTCGGGTGACCCGTTAGGTTACACATCCACCACTTTCCTCAATTAGGTGTGCTTAATGGTAATATGTCTATTGAATCTAAACCAACAATGATAGCAGGGAAAGGAGATTCATTAAGCAAGGAAAACAAAACACCAGTGCTAATATAGGTTATAACCTTAAACCTTTACTGACAACCATTGGCATCCGAGATGCATCATGAATCCTCATTAGTATTATTAAAAACATTAAGAGTAATTAAGAAATGAACATAGTGATATATTTGAAGTACATCGGTGTTCATGTTAATCTCACTACAAAGTCTTCTAGTCTTATTCCCTTGCACGCTTTAACGTCTATGTAACCTGCAATAGATATTCGACATGAAACAGTTTGGTCAACAACTCTATAAAAAATCAATTCACAAAAAATCTTACACAGCTTTGATTAGCAACTAACTTTCATTAACTGTTATGAAATATGAAAGGGACTGATACTTCCCTCGACTGTAAGATAACAGTTCTATTCTCACGTGACTAAATCAGCTAGCATTAAAATATGGTCACTTAGAAAGGTAGTTCCACCAAACAAATACAATGTAATAATCTGAGTATGATTAGAATTGCCTTTCTCTATTCTAGAAAACTAATGAACCAAAAAAAAACAACTAAAATGACTGTACTAACCCTAAGATATCCAAGATTGATGTTTAATGTATCATGTTCAGTATAGCAGTAGATGCAGATAAACTAAATCTATGTTCAGTTTAGCATGTACATCATGTTTGGATGATATGCAATTGTATCAACGCTTATATGTGTTTACTAAGCCTACTCTTAAGGAGACTGGATTGTATCAGAGAAATATTTAGAACAACACAAATAAGGTAGATTTTGAAACTATTTAAATGAATTACTGTACATAAGAGAAAGAACAGTTTCAGGAATATTCAGCACATACCAACTAATAAAGTTTGGAAAACAAAATCGATTGAGTACACAAACATATAAAGATGGTTATTTACACGACTAAACATCCAAACAGTCATTACAAATACTCAGGGACGATATTTAGTCAATAACATTTTAAGGGTCAAAAGTTTTAGCAGCTTAACCTTGCTCTTGGTCAATCTGCCAAGATCATATAATGAAGACTACTTAAAAATTGGTTCATCCTCACCCACAAGGTCACAAGGGCCGTACTCTAGAAAAAGTGAAAAACCAATACGAATAATTTAGTTTCATAACAAACTAGAGTAAAATTTTAATGTCAATCATCTATGTCCTTGCATAGTTGCATGCATTATTTTAACAAAACTGTATACCAAGAAGTGCAATTATTTTCCAACGGGGTGTCTCATGTCTGGATGTGTGTTTTGTCAAATGATTATGTGCTACTGAATGATTAAAATTAGACAATTAACCGCAATTAAACTGGTATGGAAATAATGCTTGTAATGCCTTTGATTGAACATGTAATAGTCATATATTAAGTTGTTTTATCACTCGACATATTCTATTTTTTTTAGTTAACTCGGATACATAATGACCAAAATAGGAGTCTTCCAGTTTGTTCTCAAGTTTTAAAAGAAGAAAAATGAAAAGAATATGAAAGGGAAAAGGAAAAGTAAATGAAGTGTTGGTTCATATGTTCTTGAGATTGAGGAAAGTAAAAGGGAACTAACCATAACTCATGTTCTTCAGCTGAATAAAAGAAAATAGAGAAAATTCCCAAAATGGTAGAAAAGTACAAGTCAATTCCATTTTATGGTCACTTTTCCATCTAATTCCCAAAAGAGTCATGCTCAACTGCTCGACTGCTCAACTCCATTAATATTGCAACACGTGTCCACAAATAAGTGTACCACCAAATCTAAATGCAATCTACTTTACTGTTCAATATATTGTTTTTTATTAAACGACGGTGCTCAACTTGGGGTGCTCGACTGACGGTGCTCGACTTAGCGGAACACTTTTTGCTTTGGAAATATAACAAATCCACTTTACATCAAATCAAATCTTTTGCTTTTTACTTTAGTTTTCCTTTTTTCTTTTTTCTTTTCTATTTTTTTTTCTTGTAAATCTTTTCCACTTTCAAAAAAACACACACAAAACACACACTTGAGATCCCGAATACGAAACGCACTGCGAAATGGGTCATACATGTATCTCTACATGAATTTCCTAAGAAAAAAGGAACAAGTAATTTTACTCTAATGAATACGACACATTAGATTTTGACACACTAATAGGTTTGAGTGATCCTATGTATAGTTTAATTTTGTAGTTGAAGTTTAGTTGCTGACTATGACTTCATTTGTATTCAATGTCTTTAATTGAGGTTTAAATTAGACCACTTCATCATGTCTACCTAATCGATTGTATTCAAACACTATAAGGAAAAGTAGGACATGCGACGAGACTTTTGGCGAGGATGCCATGTGCTCGTCAAAAGTCGCTAAACGACAAAAAATACCACTTCCAGTGATTGACTTTTTTTAAAAGGGAAGAAAATTTGGCCAAAACTTTTGACGAGGACATCTCCTGGCCAAAACATTTGACCAAAATGTTGACCAGTTAATTCTAAGTTTTGTTTAATAGTTATTGGGTAAACCAGTGATGTGGCATTACCTTTTGACAAGGACATGTCCTCGCCAAAAGTTCTGACCAAATGTTGACCATTTAATCATGCTAGTTAAACAAAGTCGAGGATATTGACTACACAATCTCATTTTTTCAAAACTTGTCGCGAGAGCCTCCTTTACCCTACACCAATGGTTTAAAACCAGAGATTACACAACGGTTAATGGGGAAGAAGTATCGTGAAGTACTTAAGTTGGATCTCAAAATAACTCAACTAATTTGATGGACCTCGACTAATTTATACTAGGGATGGCAAAAGCACCCGAAACCGACGGGGAAAACCGAAACCCGAACCGGTTGGGTCGGGTTCGGGGGCGGGTTTGGATGCGGGTTTGGGTATTGATATAATTTTTTAGCCGGGTACGGGTTCGAGTAATACCCGCCCGATTACCCGTACCCATACCCGTATCCGCTTACCCGAGTCTATATCCGCTTTATTGATACTATAATTAACTAGAATATATATA
>LBNU01037873.1:99106-161910 GCA_014162995.1 Artemisia annua | reverse complement strand
ACCATCCATGACTTGTTCGATGACTTCTTTAGAAGCCTTCAGCAAACCAATGCTTCTTTGCAGCTTCTCCCTCTTTATTGCCATAGAGGGAGGTTCGTCCAGCATCTTTTCTATACCACCACCACGCACAATCACCTCATTCATTTCCATCTCGATTTCTTTGTTCACCACTTTTTGTATCAGAAATCGAAGCTGAAGTGCAACCCAATCCACCATCCGTTTCAAAACAATTTTCCAATAAGCAGTCATCCTCATTTTCAGGTCAAAAGCTTGATCCCTTGTGTTTGCTGCAACGCCATGCAGATGCCTAATATAAATACTGCCATAACCTTCCACATTTGTTCTATAATTTGAGTTGGACAACGATGATGAAAAAGTGCTAGAGTGTTCCATTAACTTGTTATATGAAGCGGTGAACTCGGGGTCACAAGTGTAATCAGTGATCTTCTCCATTTCTATCATTTCAACAACTCTTTCCTCAAACTGAACCTTCTTTTCCCGCATCACATGCAAAGTCGCTTTCCTCATGGACGGAAGCAACTGAGGGTAATTATCACAACGATCAGTAAGTACTCTTACACACACTGTTTCAAGATAACTCCATACTTTATCAACGAAGCTAACAGGCATATCAGATATGGTGCTCACTTTTCTTTGAAGCAAGCAAAGGAACACTGAGTGAGGAAGGAAATTTGGCAACCTGATTCCATTAGCTTCCTCCAAAACCTTCATTTCCTCAACTAGAAAATCTTCAGAAAACTTGATACTCGTGTTAAGTTCTATTGAGAACTCATCTAGCATTTCAACCAGACGAGCATTGCAATGCATTTGGTTATCATCTTCATATTGGTCAAACTCGCCTCGGATCAAGATCCTTTGAAGTGTTTCTTTAATGGAACCAACTATTTGCATAAATGCAACCATCGCATCAGGAACACTTGTAAGCGTTATTGGTAATTTGTTGAGTTCAGAAATAGAAGCATTGAGCCTCTCATTGATTTTCTTGACAATGTCTGGCAAACATTTTGAAATTATCTCTGACTGGATTTGCACAAGCTTATTCGCCAAAACAGGAATACTTACCATGGAACTGTCAATCTTGGACAACAAAGGGTGAGTATCAAAAAGGTGACGTTCTTGGAATCGAGCTTCATCATACGTTTCATCATTGATCCGGTTTCTAACACAGGTGTAACCAAGGCCAATATTTACATCATTTGCCATAACTTTCTCGAGTAGGCCATTTGGGGATATGTCACATTTGGTAACAACGGCCAGTGTCCTCTCCCCGGTACTGTCCACACGTCGTGACATGCAAATTGATTCACATGTTGTGAAATCAACCGAAGCAGGAAGAACATTCAATATGATACTCTCTTCTGGCTCGATGTACTCCATTATCATACCTTCAAACAATAATAAAATAAATGACTTTATTAGGAATATTGGATGTAGTTTTTGTTTACTATAATTATTGTCTAATATAAGTAGCCACTATAATTTCCTGAGTAACTTGCCTTTAGTTTTGCAAAAACCAAAGGGTTGGCTTGAACTATTTTTGTTTAGAAGTGATTTGCAATTTGGATTGCGCTTTGAATATAGGAGGTAATTTGTAGTAAACAATATCACCATCTCCCAAAATCTCATTAGTTGTTAATCTTTCAAGAATTACAAACTTTGATAGGGACAAAAGGAAGATGTGGTATTCTGACAAAAGAAGATCCGTAGGTAATCCGTCTCCAATAGTCGGTACTCCGTCGCTCGTATGACGGACTACCGCTGGATTAGTGACGTAAGATTATATGTCGGTAGTCCCTCGATTATTATCATTATCTATAGATATAAACACCAACATATCACACATACATATATACGTGAATATATGTATATACGTCGTGGATATCTGTATATGTAAGTAAATTCCATCGATAAAATTTATTACTGAAGACAATATTATTATCTACATAAGTTTTGCATCAGTGGTCCATAGCTATACCGTTACCAATGCATTTGACCGTTAATTTACGTCAATTTTCTAATTGTGAAAGTAAACTTTGTAATTACTGAAGGTAAAAATGAAACAATTAGAGGAAACTCAAACTCTTATACTCGTATTATGTGAATAATATTTTGTATACCTTTTGTTTTGATGTGTTAGATTAGAGATATCTTTTAAGAGCCTAGATTCAAATATCATTTATTCATATGCATACACGTACCAGAAATTTGTTCATAAATGTCACCCGGTTGATCACCAATGGGAACCCGAGTGATTCCCGGCAAATCAACCATAGTAAGATCTGGAACACCTTTCTTCTTAACCATCAAAGTCAACGGTACATTCGCTATACCTTTATAATTTCCAGCAACCTCAACCGTAGCCTTCTCAATAGCTTCCGATATCCTGCTTTCATCCATGATATTAACCGTTTCATTTTTATACTCCAATACAAACTCTGGTACATCATCTGGGTGGTGCTGAAGCCTCATTATAAGAGGTACTCTAGTACATATCTCTTGTCCACGAGGCAAACTTATGCCTGCTAGTGATTCTAGTACACTAGACTTGCCAGATGATTGATCTCCCACTACAACGATGGTTGGAAGTGCGATGCCTTCTTGGGTGATGTTGAGACTACGAAGCTTGTCAACTGCGTCAAGTATGGGACGTATTTTGTCATTAAAAGAGGAAACGAGCGGTGGGAAGTTTTGTTTGTGATCATGGAAACCGTTGGTTGTTGTGGTATCGACTTTCACTTGTCGTGCAACGTTGGTGCTGGTTACCATTGTTGCCGGAGGATGAGAATGAATGTAATGCTCTTAGAATGATTGTAAGGATCTTTATGCTTTTTTGCAAATATTTGTCTAGTGATGATATAGCAAGATTATTGTACGGATAAAGTGTCAAAGTTTAGTGGAAATATGTGTAGGTAGAAAGTGTCTCTAGCGATGCCCGATTATCATTCACTTGATTTTATTCCTAAGATCTCCCGTACATATAGATGATAAATTTTGAAATTTCTTTACACGGAAAACAAGTTACATAGGGCGCGTTTAGTAATGGAAAATTTTTCCAAGTTTTCATTTTTCAGTTTTCTGGAGAATGGGGAAGCTATTCTCTCTCTAGAGAACACTTGAAAACGTGTTTAGATGGAGTTTTCTAAAATGGAAAACCTATGGAGAACTCATAAAGGGAGTTTTCCAAAACTTAGTTATAAACATGGAAAACAGCTTTTCCATTTTTCCAAGAAAACTTTTGGAAAAAACTCAATTTGAACGCGTTTTCTATTTTCTTAGGTTTTCTTGATAAAATTTTCTGGAAAACCTCCTTACTAAACGCGCCCATAGTAACTGAAAAGTTAGAAATTGATCCACAACCTGCATAATACACACTACTACTATTATAGCTAGTAAATGTAATCCGCTTGATATTATGATAGAAAGTTCAGCAGATTTTTACATTTAATATATTTAAAAATATAGATCCAAAAATGTTTCTGGTTTTTGTAGTTAAAAGTCTTGCATTATTGTTATTTTTTTTTTGGTCACCTTACCTTGTTGGGTTGAGTTGTTTATGAATTTCTGTGAGAAAATTAGAAAAAGTCTACTAAAAGCCATGCATCTTAAAGTTTACTTACTCTTGTAAGTTGTAACTGGTTGGCCCGTTTGGAGATGCCCACTAACGAGTAGTACTACTTTACTTTTTCTCTTTTTTTTTGGTGTAGTCTACTTTACTTTATTTAAAACTATGCTTTATAAGCTTCTTTTAGATCACCTAGTCACGGTCGGCCCTAAAACCCGTTAATCACGAATACAATAGTCGTTGATTGGCAAAAAGAGTGATAAGAAAAATAAAGAGGTAGTCAATTGATAACATTTTTCTATTTTTACGTTTTGTTCGAGACTGAAATTACTTTTTGGTTTTTACGGTAAATTTTAGAAAAAAATTGTAAGTGCTTTATACTAAATTACTTCATTGGTCACTAGCTAGTTCATATGTTGGCTTAATATATTAAGACTTCAATTTTGAAAATGTACCAAATACTTTATAATTAATATAACTAAGAGAGATAAGGGTGGTAATTGCTCATGGCACATCTAACACCACATTTAACACGGACAATGAACAAATGGTGGTATAAATAAGTTTTCGGTTGTTAGGATTCTGAGTGTGTTAAAAGGGTTAACCAACAACTCGTCAAAGTTTTCTTTAACCATTAAAATTCGGAACTATAAATTATTAAATTGGTTTTTTTGACGATTAGATAAAACATGATATGCGTACATGTGCAACGTGCATAACCTGTCAGCCTATGTAAATAAATAAGTGTGATAGGTACTATTAGCTTGTTAAGGTTAGGTGTAAGCGTGTTAAAGTTGACACGAGTTACTTTAACAAGTTGTGTATAGATTAGAGTTTGCGAACCTCTCGGCTCGAATCGAAGAACTGCCATCCTCAATTGATGTTAGAAAGTATGATACGCTCAAAAATGTAGTTCAATATAGTCTAAGAGGGTGTTTGTTAAAGCTTTTTTTTTATGGGCTTNTTTTTAATGGTTGACATGTTTTAAATTTGAACCTCCTACACTTAGAGATGACAACGGGGCGGGTTTAAGACGGGGAGGCCATCCCCATCCTCAAATCCGATTACCAAAGTTCTCCCTAAACCCGCCCCGATCCCCATCGGGATCTAATCGGGACGTCATGTCGATGGTGATGCTCCCCCAAACCTGCCCCGTATTAATCGGTGGTGATCTTATCAGGGTGTCCTCTTTGTGTGAAATTCTCGCCCAAAGCCGCACGATTTCATATTTATTATTATTTTTAAACCGTTAACAATAACTTAAAGAATTAAGAACCTATTAATAATTAATTACATACAAGTCTTATTAAGTTTCCAACGATAGTATAGTACATAAATAATGATAAATTATACCGCCGAAAATTAAAACTTAAAAATGGCTCTAAACGAGTTTCTATAATCACAATTTTAATTTGCAATCTTACAAAGATAAAAAAAACTAACAATATTAGAGTAATATTTTTCTATTACGTACTAAGAAAATATTCCATCCGTCCCAAATATGTGTCCAGTTTGACTTTTTAGAGTCAAACTGATTCAACTTTGATCTTAAATAATTTTTTGTGTTATATAATATTTGATGAAAATTATACCATTGAAAAATATAATTAAAACTCATTAAGGCATTGGGATGTTACTAATTTAAACTCATTACAATGCCCTTTGTGTGATTTACAGCCGGATACCCATGAGCATCTATTTTTCGAGTGTCGTTTCTCATTTCAGGTGTGGGAATGTGTGAAGAGTCTTTCGAGTATTACTGGTATTCCTTCAGCCTTTAACTCTATTGTGGATTTCATTACTCCATTAGCGCATAGGAAATCAGCTAGAAGTGTTACTCTTAAACTTGTTTTTGCGGATGCTTGTTATTTTTTATGGCAAGAACGCAATAATAGACTTTTTAAGAAGGCTATGAGATCTCAAGATCAGATTTGTGGGCTTATTAAGGATACGGTTAGGCTGAAGTTGATGTCTTGTTCCTTTAAGAAGTCATCTAATGTCCAACGGTTTCTTTAGTTGTGGCAGCTACCTAATTTGCTTATCCAACCTGTTCATAATTAGTCTCTTGTGGTACAACATGCAAAGTATTTTGAAGGTTCATGTTGTGAAGGTGTCTTGGAAGTTTGCTGTTCGCAATAGGTGCTTTGTGTGGCATCGTAATAGTTTTAAGGCTTTGTGCACCGTGGGATGGTTCTTTCCTATTGGAGCAATTGTTATAGTAGATTTTTGTTTTAATGCTGCTTGGGGCATGTCTCAAGTAGTTTAGTGGGTGTTCAAGTTTTTTCGCTTGAGGTTAATGTGGTACTTCAATCATATTCTATTGTACGTAACTGATTTTTTGGAGTAATATATTTTACCGGGGATTGTTGTCCCTTTTACCCAAAAAAAATATACTTAAAACCCAATACATTCATATATTTTGCATCAAACCCGATTAAAATTATACCATTGGGACGGAGGTAGTACTATATAGGTATAGATATATTTATATATGTGTATATATTATTCGGGCGGGACGGGGTGAGGATTCCCCGCTCATCGCCCCAAACCCGCCCCGTAACCTGATTAGAATGACCCGTCCAGTTCGGGTTTCGAATTTCCCAGTTGAGTTTTTTTTTTTTTTTTTATTTTTTTTTTTTTTTTTTTTTTTTTTTTTTTTTTTCCTCCTCACATCCCTACCTACACTCAATTCAAACATGTGCATCTTCAAGTTGGGTTCGTGTAGATTTTCATGTTGGGAGCCTAGATTCTAACTATATATATTATATATTTTATTTAAGAAAAACAAGTTAGATGATTTTCAAAAGTATTTCTTGAAGGTTTATCAACAAAATTAAAAAAAGGATATGAAAATGAAATTTTGAAAAACAAATGTGTAGGATATTTGAGTTAGACCTTCTTAGCGAGTGCGATATACGAAGACCTACAACGTATTGAATTGTTGGTTTTTTCTATTTTTTCTCTCTCTCTTTCTCTTTCTCTCTCACTAACAACATGTGTTAGGATATTTCAGTTAGACCTTCTTAGCGAGTGCGATATATGAAGACCTACAACGTATTGAATTGTTGGTTTTCTCTCTCTCTCTCTCTCTCTCACTAACAACGGCGCCATAGTGCACCGTCTAATCCACATGCATCAACAACAATTACCGGGTGTTATTGCCAATAAGAATGTTTTAGGTGATACACCAATAACTATTATTGTTGCTTTACTAGAACACTCTTAGGTGTCAAGCATTATGGTCTATGGATGTGATCTTGTGAATAGAGGTCATTACTTGTTCAGTAGTAATCTTGGACTATGACGCACGTAGGGTGAAAATGAAATAACTGACGCTTTTATCTAAATTCAGCAAGGTGTGTTAAAAATCTCAATTTAGCAAGCATAGTCAAAGATTCAAAAAACGATCTTCGAAAGGGTAGTATTATTGATACATCCTAGCCCGTTTTACCTCCACTTTTACCCATTTTAACAAGACAAATTATATGGTTTTATGCTTTATATTTGTGTGTGTTTACTACATTTCATTTGTCGAACTTTATATTTTCTATTTCACAAAGAAGGCATTGGTATTATTTTAAGGGTTATACCGATAAACAATTTCTTTTGAAAACCTTTATTATATTTAACACCTCTTCGACCATTTCAACGGCACTGTATTTACATCCCTCTCATCTCTAAGCTAAATATTCCAGCAACAATGGTTTTCACATTTTCACCAATCGTTTCATCATACAACAAAAAACTACGTCCATTGCTTGACGCCCAATAACCCATCTCACTTCCAACCATCGTCCTCATTGGGACCATTGAGGGAAGTCGAGTGTCCTAGAATCACTCTTTGGGTATATGTTTGCCTTGTGGATACCAGTTTTTCACAAAGGGTACCTCTTTAAACCGTGCCACGACATCACGATGATCATCATGTCACAAAGTTATTGTTGGAGTATTTAGATGAACATATAACTTTCCTTGAGGAAAGCAAGATATGGGAAGCTATTAATAAGGTCGTGGTTGAGATTATTGGAGAAGGTAAAGGTATAGCCAATATAACGTTGACTTTAGTGATTAAGCAAAGAGGTCTACCATATCTTATTATGGTTTAATAACCTCGCATCATTGGGGTTCCCGGCACCTGGTCAACAGTAAGGGGGTGTTTGATTTCGACTTAATTGACTTAATATGAAGAAAACTGAATTAATTAAGTCATATGAAAACTGTTTGTTTGTGACTTAATAGAGAAAGATGACTCAAAATATTAAGTAATAAAACTGAGGTTGTCTATATTAAGTCATCTGTTAATTAACATAACTTAATAAAAAAAATTAAACAAACATGCCCTAAGATATCTATAAACAAATATCAGAAACAATTACTTTATTATTAATGCAACTTATAAACTTGTTATTGAAAACTAGTACAATTTTTTTCTTTTCATATTAACTTGTTTAGAAGTGAATTACTCATTTTTAACATGTTTGCCTTATATGTAGTTGAGATTGGCTTATGAAATTGTAAAATTACACTTAGACATAAATTTTCATATAGTTCTTATATAAGATATGACACAGATAAATCTTTGTTTGAGGTGTTTATCTTGTGAACTCAACTTGAGGAAAAATAAAAAAGTAAAAACAAAAAACTTATGAACTTAATTAATGTATGGAGATTCTTAAATTAATAAGATTATGCTCAAGTATATAGTGGTAATAATATATATAAATAACAACATATGTTTTCCTTTCTTAAAATTTATAATGTCTGAGGGGTATTTACTAAATTTATAAAGTTATTGAAAAACATGAAACTGACAAACTTTATTTAAGTTTATACAATTTATCTAAAATTTAACATCTAAAGTTTTATTAATTTCTTTTTTTTTTTTAAATAAAATCGACACATGCGTTTTTATACTTATTTATTTTGTTAATTTAGATGTGTTTGACCAAATTGAAACCAAATTTGCCTTTTATTGACCAATACGAGTGCTCTATTTTGCCCACGTAGCAAAATCGAGTTCTCTCATTAGTACAATTGAAAACTCTTAAAAATAAAATTTAAATCTCATTTTGTATGTTGTCTTATGTTATTTACATATAGCTTTAAAAAAAATGTAATGAAAGATGTATTTGTAACCTTGTATAGCCCAAAAGTGTGTAGAGTATTAAACAACGAGGTGGGCGTCGGCCGCCGCGTTGTTTCATATCGTCATTCATTGCACGGTATACTTAAAAAATAGATCAAAATTATCATTGAAATTCCAAAAGCCGAACTGATAGAAAAGAAAGTGAATTAATAAAAAACCTGGTAACATATGGCACTATGATGTCGCATAGAATTTTATACACATGAATGATTGTTACATAGACTTAGAGCATAGCAAGATCCTAAAGACAGAAACATGTCTCTGTAATGTACTAATGTGGCATAAGCACAAAATGGAAAAATGTGGTTGTTAAACAGGTAAAAGGAATCGACGCATACCACTCTTTGCAATGGAAATAAATACCATTGTCAATGCTTTGGCACACTTACTGCATAGACATCAAATCATGCAACAAAATAAAATTTAGAAAATGTCGTCAAACATGAAAAAAAAATAGTATATAGAATGAGACTTACCGTGTGGACTTTTCAAGTATTTTCACGCGAAAGCGGCAGTTGATACGGCTACAATTATGCCTTCATTAGCCAGATACCTCACACCTTGACGGCTTGCCTTCTGTTGTAGATAAAATAATCATTCAATAAATTTTCATAATATGATAATAGCATTCGGATTAAAGTAAGTGGATCATTCACACTTGAATTACACTAAACTATGTCCAGGTAATAGTGAATAAAGCCACCACTAATATAGTAATATATCATTAACATCCTTAAAAGTTGCATAATTACCTTCAAATCGCTCAAAAAAAGCTCCCGAATCAGTGGCGGCTTTATTCACCATTATAGGTAGTTATTGCCTCATAGGACCAACTACTTCAGAAAACTTGTCAATTGTAGTCTGCGTGGCTGCATTTGAGCAATGGCGAAAGACAACCTCATTACCATTCCTCAAACCATGAACCGCTGATTCGATGACCATTTGATCGTGTGATCCAGAGCCCTTTGCCCAAATGTACTGTAATTATTGATTCTTACCTTAACTGCGTATATAGAGACGAAAAGATCATTTTAGACCGTATTCTTAAGTAGTTGATATTAAGGCATTCATATAATAAATTTCAAAAGACCTTACCTCTGAAAGTATCGTATTTGCAAGTTTGCAACTACAACAAAAGGATGAAAATCAATAGCTCAATGAATGAGTTATTGTCGCGCTATCTTCATCCAGACCTGTAAACGATTGTGAGTGAACTTTGTCAGGCCACCTTCATTCACACCTGTAAATGATTGCGAGAGAACTCCGTTACGCCACCTTCCTTTATACCTGTAATAATGAATACACATAAAAAACTAATACAAAAAACACATAAACCCGAGATCTAAGAATTTCTGTCTTAATATTTATTACTATTTCTACTTACATGTAAGTTCAAAAGAAAGTTCAAAAAGCAAGAAGGTTAATCGTTTACCTATAATATCAACAGTGCCAACTCAACTATAGCCTTTAAAAAACTTCCACTGTATTTTTTTCATACTCTCCTACTTGCTCCTGCAGCTTTCATTGCTGCTGTGTAAATGCTAGACTACCCGGACACAAAAAGTTCCAAACCTCTTTACTTTTCTTTAACGTTGTTCCCTGATCATGACACAAAATGATTAATTTTAGTATGATCATGACATAATACAATGACACAGTCACCAGTAAATCATCCATAAAAAATATATACATTCAAAATTTTCATCATCCATACAAAATATATACCTTCAAAATTTTCAAGACCCATTGTTTTAACAGCCTCTTCTGACAAAATTCTACCCTTCTTCTTCTTTTTCTTGCAATTAACCCATGAATAAATTACAATAACTCTTGAATCCGCCCAATTTCAAACGCCCTATTTCCAGTAACCCAATTCAGATTAGATTAAAAAAAAATTATATATATATATATATATATATATATATATATATATATATATATATATATATATATATATATATAAATATATAATAACCTCTAAAACAATACATAAACATTAAAAACATAAGAAAACAAAATACCTTGACCAATCTGATTTCTCGTTGGATACAGGATTGTATGACCCCCAAGTGAAGGCCTAAGAAAGTTATTTCCCCTCTCGGGCATCTCCACTTTCAAGCAATGTCACTCCTCTTCAACTTGGTTGTTGTCGCAAGAATCCTCTTGATTGCATTAATTTCCAGTCGGTTGTTCTTGCTCTGTTAAGTTTAATAAAAACAAACATTAGTTACATATAAACCGGCTAACTTTATGCCTTTTAGGGTTGAAAAATTAAAATGAAGTCACCTTCAGTGGTCATCGCAGCAAGATGTACCTTTCAGTAGGCAATATCTCCTGGCCAAACAATAGCCACAGTAATCGTGGATACAATAGCAACTGGTGGCTGCAGAGCATGTGATGTACCTGTCACAAACCACTTTAGGTGTAACTAATGAAAAAAGAGTACTAAAGGAGTAAAAGTAAATATTTGGAGTCAAATGTTCCTCTAAGATATGACATAGATAAATCTTTGTTTGAGGTGTTTATCTTGTGAACTCAACTTGAGGAAAAATAAAAAAGTAAAAACAAAAAACTTATGAACTCAATTAATGTATGGAGATTCTTAAATTAATAAGATTATGCTCAAGTTTATAATGGTAATAATATATATAAATAACAACATATGTTTTTCTTTCTTAAAATTAATAGTGTCTGAGGGGTATTTACTAAATTTATAAAGTTATTGAAAAACATGAAACTGACAAACTTTATTTAAGTTTATACAATTTATCTAAAATTTAACATCTAAAGTTTTATTAATTTTTTTTTTAATAAAATCGACACATGCGTTTTTATACTTATTTATTTTGTTAATTTAGATGTGTTTGACCAAATTGAAGCCAATTTTGCCTTTTATTGACCAATATGAGCGCTCTATTTTGCCCACGTAGCAAAATCGAGTTCTCTCATTAGTACAATTGAAAACTCTTAAAAATAAAATTTAAATTTCTCATTTTGTATGTTTTCTTATGTTATTTACATATAGCTTTAAAAAAAATGTAATGAAAGATGTATTTGTAACCTTGTATAGCCCAAAAGTGTGTAGAGTATTATACAATTGCACGGACATATGTGGATCGAATTTGCGTCTAAAAGTGTGTACAGTATTAAACAATTGCACGGACATATGTGGATCGAATTTGCGTCTACATGATTCCATACATTTTTTAAGTGAGTAGTTATTATCATTTGCTTAAACATGGCGTGTTAACATTTACTAAGCATGTATAACTGTGCCTAAGAAAGTAAACATCTTCGTGTGGAGGGCACTTAAAGGAAGACTTCCGGTTCGTGTGGAGCTAGATAGAAGAGGCATTGATTTGGACTCGGTCCTTTGTCCTTGTTGCAACAACGCCGTGGAAACTTGCGCGCATAGCTTGGTCACTTGTGATTTAGCGATGAGGGTGTGGGAAAAAGTATTCAATTGGTGGAAGGTGGGGAGCGTTAATGCTTTTTCTATTGATGAATTCTTTTCATCTAATGGAGGCGTTAATGTACCCACCGTTCTAACTCGTGTTTGGCAAGCGGTTTTGTGGACTTCCGGATACTTCATTTGGAAAGAAAGAAATGCACGTGTGTTCGGTAAAAAAGTTTCGAGTACTAATAAGATTGTTCAAGATATCCAATTCAAAAGTTTCGAATGGATTGTGAGAAGATCAAACAAATACAAAGAAGTAGATTGGCATCAATGGTTATGGGAACCACTCAAGATTCGGTTACAGTAAGTTGTGATATAAGTCTTTCTGAGATACCGTGTATGCTGCATGTTTTTCACTGGTGACAGTTCGAGTTATGGTTTGTTAAGTCTCTGTGCTCAGTGGGCTGCAATACAGATATTATGCAGTTATTTGTGTTATCAGTATTTGCTGCATGCTTTAGAGTATAGTTAGTATCAATTCTGTGATAGTTAAATTTTCGGCTACAGTGAGTTAATTTTTACATCAGTTACATCAGATTCTATATTAGTGTACTACTGCAAGTATTATTGTGATATATGTTTTTATTGCTACTGTTATGGGGTTGGTGGCTGCAAGTCTTGGATCAGTTTCGAATGCAAGCTCAGTGTGGTGGGATCAATTTCATCTGCAAGCTCAGTTTGGTTCATAATTGGTTTTATTGCATCTGAGATTGTTTAGTTTTGACAGCAAGTGGCATTGGGGTCCATTATTGTATATGTGATTTATATTTTCACATATGGGTAGAGGTTGTCAATGGTCATGTGTGGGTATATGTATTTAGTAATCTATGTCATGAGTTAGTCAAAAATAATGTTGTTATTGTGATGGTTTTGTTTTGCTATTTCTTTTTTTTTTTGGTCCCATCATCTTTTAATTAGCTTGTTTAATTGATGTGGGATGCCTTGTATTNCATTAAACATCTAGAAAAAGCTACAATACCACTCATTAATCTCATAAAAAGCTACAATACCACTCATCTAACATTGATTAATTCAACATCTTTTATGTGTTAATAACACAAAACTTAATGAATTTTCACATTTATGTTACTGTCACTGCATCCAAATGCAAAAGATTACATAAGAAACAAAACAACCATAAACACATTCGCATCATGACCATTAACCATTTTTATAAAGCCTTCCAAAAGATAATCATAAACCATATCCGAAAGCACTACATCAAACCATACTTACTATTAACCTTACTTGAAAAAAAATAAAATAAATAAACCTGCAATTAACAAAACCCCCAAAGTATGACAATACCCTAATTTCAAAATTGAATTTTTATATATGTATAAACTGTAAAATTGTTAAACTTGAAAGAAATAAGGGTTAATTTCGGACAAAGATTTTCGTACCTTATTTTTGAGTTTCTCGATTTTGTACTGATTCCCATCTACCTCCTCCGGCTGTGGATTCGTCTTGGGTTTCTGTAGATCGTGTGGGAAGTAGCAGATTGTTACCGCCCTTTTGTTGAGTATCTGGTGTGAATCACCGGACTGGCAGAACCTTGTAGAACCGAAAGATATATTGTAGAAATTGTGATAACGATCTGGAGAATTCCAGATATGGTGCCTTGGGTATACCTTTATTTGTGTTTTTTTTGGGCCTTGGGTAGCGTAGCAGGCTGGAAAAAAAAAAGCGGAGCCCAAGTTACTACACGACGTCGTATTAAACGGTAAATAATATATATAGTAATTGCACGGACATATGTGGATCGAATTTGCGTCTAAAAGTGTGTACAGTATTAAACAATTGCACGGACATATGTGGATCGAATTTGCGTCTACATGATTCCATACATTTTTTAAGTGAGTAGTTATTATCATTTGCTTAAACATGGCGTGTTAACATTTACTAAGCATGTATAACTGTGACATAAGCTTAATACTTAGCTTAGCTTTACAATATCAAACCTTTTCATATTCTTATATAGATATCATAATGAAATATATAAAGCCGGAAGAGACCATAAGTCTAAATGTTCTATCAGCAATTGTTGATTTCCCGACTTGTGAATCGATCCGAATGTCGCAGAAAGTGGACAAAATGGGCGAAAGGACACTCGCTGTGGTTACAAAAGCAGATAAGGCACCGGAGGGACTTCTTGAGAAAGTAACCGCTGATGATGTCAACATCGGACTTGGTTACATCGGTGTTAGAAATCGAATTGGAGATGAATCTCACGAGTCACGAAGAAGCTCAATTAAAAGAAATTGCACTCTTTGAAACTCATTCTTGTTAGACTATTAGATTATTGGCCCAAACCCGATTGTGGGTTTGAGGTGCATTAGGTTTACGGTTTATGTTAGCTTATTCTCAAAGCTATCATGTTCTATTATAAATAGACATGCTACCTTATTTAATTAAGGAGGTCATTCAATCAATATTAATCTCTTTGCTATTTTACAATTCTTGTAGACATCTTTTGCAATTTGCCATAGGTGTGGAAATTTAAAAAATATTTCCACGCTTTTAATTATAGACATTTGAATAATATCTCCACACTTATATGTTTAGGAAAATTTGTCACACCCAAAAAATATCACATATGAGCAAGTGTGGATTGTATAATTTTACACATTTTTAACCGTGAACATTTTGGCCTTAAAAATGTGAACAATTTAACTAACTTTCTGTAGTGTGTTGATAGTGATCAAGGTTTTTTGCGACTGGATAAACAGTCACTAATTCATCTGATGATACGCTTAATCACTTTTGTACGAGCAACATCAGTTGTATCATTCATGATTACTTCTCACTATATATATTGCCTCTTTTTTGCACTAATCGCTCGTGAGTACAAACCAAGTAGTGGGATTGGCGCGTGAAATGCAATCTCACGACTCACAAACTCGACCATTACTTCTAGCCTTGTAAGTAAAATCTACTGTCGGGTAACTCCTTAGCCTGGGCGCACAAATGTCGTCAGGGAGGGTCGACCAAGGTCGGAGGAGGTCGCCCTTAGTGCAGCCATTTGGGTCGACAAAGGTTGGAGGTGATTTGAGTCGAGATCACGACCAAGGTCGTGTATGTGTTTGTGTGTGTTTTAATTAAATTAAAATGCATTTTGTGAGATATGTTTTTTTGTAGTGTAGGTCGTTTTGATGTGGTAAAAAGTCGTATGTAAATCCTCGAATAAAGAAAGCTGATATTGCAGTAAAAATAAAGATCGATGTGGGTCACGAGTGTGGGGCCTTAGTTTGTAAATTGATATAAGGAGATACTTGCATTCAAATAAAACGTTTTAATAAGTGATTTCAAAATCTCAAAACCAATTTTATTTATGAGGATAGCATGTCAGCTATGATTATACAGCTACCATTAGGCTTTATAGCTACTATTTGGGTTCTCAAAAAAATTAAATCATGAGTTCCAGCGAAAAACTTTTCCCGAGTTAAGGATGCTAGTATGCTATTTATATATTTTATCTTTCAAATATTATCTTCTAATCCAAATCACAATCACAATCTAAATCCGAATCTTAAACCTATTTATGAGTTTTTCTAAATTGTGTCTTTAGTCACAAGTTAATCACATCAAAAAATGTGAAAAAGGACGACAAGATCTACACAAAAGTATACTTTTTAAATAAAAAACATGAGTCTCATCGTTCTAAGCACAAGTTTGAAAACTGTAGTTAATTTTCATCGTTAATGGAGTGTTTCAACCAGTGTTCTAAAAGGCGCGTCAAGGCGCCGCCAAGGCGTCGCCAAGGCGCGAGGCGTGGTCTCGGCGCCACGAAATGGACCAAGGCGTGAGGTCTAGGCGTCGTGTGAAAAGGCGTGGAATAAGGCGCGAAAAGGCGTGCAAAGGCGCGCGTTTTTGTAAGGCGTGGCGCCATTTTTAGAAGCATTTAGGGGATTTATGAATTTGGTCTTGAATTTCAAGTGTTTGAGTAATTTCATTCTTGGGCCTCGTAATTTCAAAACTTAATTCCTACTTGGGCCTCGTATTTGGGCCTGGCTATTTGGGATTTGGGCTTTAGTATTTGAAATTGCTCTTATTTAATGATATAAAATTATAAATACATAAATTTATAAATATTTTGTTGCCGCCTTAAGCACGCCTTAAGAAACGCCAAGGCTTCGCAAAGGCGCATAAGGCTTGAGGCGTGGCTGTGACGCCACGCCACGCCTCACGCCTTTTAGAACATTGGTTTCAACTCTCAATGTTACCTTCCCTTATTAAAGTAGGAGTATATTTTTTGCTTAAAGGCCTAAAGCTATAATTGCAGATAGCCAGATATTAATTGATTCAACTCTTCTCATTCCATTTGCCACTATTAATATTAAAATTAGGATCATAATAGACAGAAACAGAAACGCTAGATAAGAAAATGAAGAACTACAGATCTTTCATATCAGATCAAGTTCCGGCTAACGCTAGTCTCATCTTCTACTTCTATATCATCTTCATCATTCTTTTTCAACAACTTGAAGCCATCCAACCACCACCATCACCAGCGATAGTGGCACCACTTGTTGCATCATACAACGACAAACTCCGTCCACTTCTCGACGCAGTCGACAAACTCCGTCGTCTAAAGATCACCCAAGAAGGTATCTCCCTCCCAACAATAGTAGTCGTTGGTGACCAATCATCTGGCAAGTCTAGTGTTCTTGAATCACTTGCAAGCATTAGTTTGCCACGTGGACAAGGCATATGTACTCGTGTTCCGCTTATATTGAGGCTCCAACATCATTCGAAGCCAATGCCAGAAATACATCTAGAGTATCAAGGAAAGTTTGTTCGAGTTGACGAGGACAAGATTGCAGAAACTATAACTTTAGCGACAGATGAGATTGCAGGTAATGGTAAAGGGATATCAAATGTGCCTATTACGTTAGTGGTTAAAAAAACTGGTGTCCCTGATCTTACTTTGATTGATTTGCCTGGTATTACTCGAGTTCCTGTTCATGGTCAGCCGGAAAATATCTACGAACAAGTCTCAGGTAACTAGTAGTTAATTTATACATTTCACTTTGATTGTCCACGTTGTTATTTACGTCTGTTTACTTGTTGGGATGGCAATCGTTCGGTTTCGGGTCGGGTTTTAATGCACTCGTACCCTCCCGTCTCGTTACCTGCTTGATACCCGGTTAATATTATTCATAAGTTTTCCAGTCTGTATAGGTTATCTTCATTTGAACATTTTATGGACAAAATGGTGGGCATTAAGATTAAGTCACACTATACCCACAGAGAAAACAAAGCAAAACACTCAAATATATTCAAATTTTTTAAAAGTTAAAGAAAAAAAATATCGTATCAAATGATTTAACGATTTCGAATAATTCATGCGAAAAATCCAAATGTGTTAGATAATAGAGATACTTATGTAAAACGTATAATGGAAGAAATTATATATTATAATCTATGTACTCTAGTTAATTACCTCGTATGATAGCTAAACGTTTGTTGCTTTTAGTTGACATGTAAAATAAAATATATCAAAAATTATAACAAGATGAAATGTAAATCGACTTAGCTAAATTATATGACTTGACGAGTACGTGAATAGTAACATGATTTTATAGCGGTAAATAGTTATAGTTGGGATATTGTAATTATTCATTTCATCAAGTATGAACTAACACAATATATATATATAAATAAATAAAAAAAAAAAAAAAAAACTTATAATATGCTGTCTTATATAATAGAGTATTAGAGTTTGTGAATGATTTTTTAAAAAATTATTAGTGTTGTGATTAAATACGAAAGGAAGAAAAAAAAAATAAAAAACTAGATTAAAAAAGTCAATAGTTGTCTTTATTTTTTTGATATTTTCGGTGAGAAACAACTATTTTATAAGACAACATTGTTTTTGTTTTTATCCGGGAATTTAAGAAAGGCCTAAGGAAAGGGAATATTGGAGCTTAAACATTACTCCCTTTTAGGTTTAAGTAAAAACTTTTTTGCTTTATTTGTTGTAAAGGACGGCATTTGAAATTGTGAAAAACACATACACATAATTTTCACATAGTTCCTTATCTAAGATATAACGTAGATAATGTTTGTTTGAGGTGTCTATCTTATGAACTCAACTTCAACTTGAGGAAAAAAAAATTACGAACCCAAGATGCTTAAATTAAAAAGATTCCATTCAAGAATTTAATGATAACATAACTAACAATAACATTTGTTATTATTTATTTTTTTCTTAATTTAAAAAGTGTACGGGGTATTTACTAAATTTATAAAGTTATTGAAAAATATGGAAAGTGATAAGTTTACCTAAATTTATCTAAAGTTTTCTCTATTATCATTTTTTTTTAATAAAATCAACACGTGTTTTTATTCTTGTTTATTTTGCTGAATGAAATTTAGATGCATTTGACCAAATTGAAGCTAATTTTGACTTTTATCGTCTAATAAGAATACTCAATTTTAAGAGATAAAATAGAGTTCTTTCTACTATTAAAAACTCTTTAAAAATTTGATTTATCATTTTTATGTTATCTTATGTTATAATTGATAATAAAAGATGTATTTGTTACTTTGTGTAGCCCAAAAGTATATACAGTTTTAAACAATTGCACAGACATATGTAGATCGAATTTGCATCTTCATGATTCCTTACAACTTTTAAGTGAGGAGTACGTTTTTATCATTTGCTTAAACATGGCATGTTAACATTTTCTAAGCACGTATAACTGTGAGTTGTGACATAAGTTTATTACTTAGCTTATCTTACAATATCAAAGCTTTTCATATTCTTATATAGATATCATAATGGAATATATAAAGCCGGAAGAGACCATAATTCTAAATGTTCTATCAGCAACTGTTGATTTCCCGACTTGTGAATCGATCCGAATGTCGCAGAAAGTGGACAAAACTGGCGAAAGGACACTCGCCGTGGTCACGAAAGCAGATAAGGCACCGGAGGGGCTTCTTGAGAAAGTAACCGCTGATGATGTCAACATCGGACTTGGTTACATCTGTGTTAGAAATCGAATTGGAGATGAATCTCACGAAGAAGCTCGAATAAAAGAAACTGCTCTTTTCGAAACTCATTCTTTGCTTTCAAAGATTGACAAATCCATGGTTGGTATTCCTGTATTGGCCAACAAGCTTGCTTATATTCAATCGAAGAGTATCTCCAAATGCTTACCTAATATTGTTCAAAAGATCAAAGAAAAGTTAAATCTGCATGTTTTGGATCTAAATAAACTACCACATCATCCAGCAACTACCACGGAAGCTATGGCAATTTTCATGCAAATTATTGGGTCATCTAAGGACTCTCTTCGCAAACTTCTAATTGCAGGTGAGTTTGATGAATATGTTGATGATTTAAGCATGCATTCAACTGCCAGACTATCCAAAATGCTTAACGAGCTCTACAATGAACTTCAAAACACAAGCAAGATTCATTTCCTTGAGAATTTTCTAGTTGACGAGATTCTAGTTTTGGAGGAAGCTAATGGTATCTGGTTGCCTAATTTCATTCCTAGATCCACTTTTCAGTCTTTAATGAGGAAAAAGATCGATACCATCTCTCAGATACCCGTTTCCTTTATTGAAAAAGTATGGGATCACATAGAATCGGTGGTGGTTAGAGTTCTTGCTTCCAATTGTGAACACTACCCACAACTCCGTTTCGCTATTAAAAGATCTGCTCAAAACACAATTGCACGTACGAAAGACAGGTTCAAGGAAAGAGTCTTGGAGCTTGTTGAAATGGAGACCGTTTCGGATTATTCTTGTGACCCTGAATTCTTGGCTTCATGGGCTAAGAGCCGCGAAAGTTTGTTTCATATAATGAACAAGGGCAATTGGCCATTGAAAATAGAGATGCAAGGTTATGGTGTGATTGAAGCTGGGCACCTTCGTCCATTTCGTGAAGTGGATAGTGCAAAGTTTGATCAAGCATTCGATTTAAAAATGAGGATGGCGGCTTACTGGAATATTGTTGTAAAGAGATTGGTTGATTATATTGCACTGCAACTTCAATATACAATTCAAAGTCTCGTGAAGAAGGATTTGGACGGGGAGTTGGCGTACGAAGTAGTTGGTGGGATCGAGCAGATGTTGGAGGAGTCACCTTCCATAGCTACAAAGAGGGAGAGGCTGAAGAAGAGTATTGAGGTGCTTATGAACTCGAATGAAGTAATCGAAAAGGCAATGGACATGATTGCTTTCCTTGGTGATTAGAATTTTTATGGTCTTATTTTGTAACTTCTAATCATAGGCTTATCAATCCTTTCAATCTAATGATACATATTTTGGCACCACAAAACTGTTGATAGCGACCAAGTTTTTTGTGACTGGATTAACAGTCGCTATATTCATCTGATGCTACATTTTCTCTGAGCGCGCTTAATCACTTTTGTACGAGCAACATTAGTTGTATAATTCATGAATCTCTCCGAGACACAATACACAAGTAATTTTGAAACAATTACAGCATTGTTGTTCAAATTCCATAATCTTATGTGCAGTTTTTAATGGCAAACACTGTATGAAATGATTCTCTTTTTTGCACCAGCGGGCAGTTGCAGCATCTATGCTCTGAATTTTATAACTAATTCTCTTAACCAATATGTTTTGCAATTAAATATACTCCCCAGATTGCATATCTTTTATATAATAAAAGAATTACATCATTTCGGAGTCTTTTTGACAAAACAATCTTAGTAGAAAAAAAATTAGACCAATAGAAATGCTCAATTTTGACACATAGGCGAAATCGAGCAATATGATTGGCCAATAAAAAGTCAAAATTGAATTGATTTTGGTCAAACTTTAATAAATTTGGTGGATAATTTGATTAAGGATAAAAACACATAAAAATATAGGTGTCAAATTTATGAAAATAAAAACTTAAAAAAAGATGATGTAATTAATAAAACATTAGTGGTTGAATTTTAAATATATTATATGGAGTTAAGTGTAAAATTATAAATCTCCATATTTTTTGATAACTTTAAATAATAAACAAATAACCCCTTACACTTTATACCCCCTACACTTTATAATATGAACTTTGTTTATTTGAGAAAACATTTTTAAAAACACTTTACGGAGTATATTTTAACTCCATCAACGCTCATTATGTGCTACTAAACTCGCACATTTTGTACAACATGATATCAATAGCTAAAGTTAAACAACATCAACCTCAACATTAACATCTATGTCAGCTAAACAAAGTTAAATCTTTCATCCAATATATTTTTTTTACAAAATATTAGTTGGTATTAATACATAATGAAAAATTTAATCATACTTATTAGTTGTACTCAATGTTCTAAAAGGCGTGAGGCGTGGCGTGGCGGCACAGCCATGCCTCAAGCCTTACGCGCCTTTGCGAAGCTTTGGCGTTTCTTAAGGCGTGCTTAAGGCGGCAACAAAATATTTATAAATTTATGTATTTATAATTTTATATCATTTTATAAGAGCAATTTCAAATATTAAAGCTTAAATCCCAAATAGCCAGGCCCAAATACGAGGCGCAAATAGGAATTAAGTTTTGAAATTACGAGACCCAAGAAAGAAATAACCCAAATACTTGAAATTCAAGCCCAAATCCATAAATCCCCTAAATGCTTAAAAATGGCGCCACGCCTTACCAAAAAGGCGCGCCTTTACACGCCTTTTCGCGCCTTATCCCACGCCTTTTCACACGACGCCTAGACCTCACGCCTTGGTCAATTTCGTGGCGCCGAGGCCACGCCTCGCGCCTTGACGACGCCTTGGCGCGCCTTTTAGAACACTGGTTGTACTTATATCATAATTTGCACGGGTAAATTCTTATAAATTTATATAGTAAATAAAACATTTAAAATAAATTTGATTTATGTGTAAACCCATGTGATCGAAGAATCTTTGTCCGAATAACATTATAAGGAGACACGCTCAAGAATCAAATACAAGGTCGATGCAATGGTTATATTTACAATTTCTTCTAACTATTTTTCTTAGTTTCGCATATGTTGACACTCTAACTTTTTAAAATATACATAAGATTTTCTGTTTTTAAACGATAACACTGTATACTTAATTTTTTCTAAAAAACCCCGTGCGTGCACGGGCATTATAACTAGTATTTAATCATAAAACAACTTTAGGGCTGTAAGGTTAGAAATAGCTACAAAAATCTTCCCCAAATACTCTTGCAAACACAAACAATATGTATACATTAAGAAAAACATGAACCCTTCTTATACAGCAGATAAGGATAACAATTCACGATTACCTCATTCAGGCTGATGATGAGTCACGTAATATTAGAACAGTAATAAAGAAAACAGTAGCAGTAGAGTGACATATAGCCGTTGCTGATAACAGTCAATAGAGTGGAAAACCAATAATATCATTAAACAAATAGGAAAGTTCTGAATAATAGTTCATACAGAAAGTGGAATTTAACCAAAAAACACTTACTACAAAATCCAAATTCAACCATCCAAAAGCATTATTGAATTCAACCGTCTTAGAGCACAAATTTAAGCATCACAAACACATGCTCCAATACTGTTACATCCCCATACTGAAACACTACTCGCCATTGACTTCAATGTCATGAATTACGCCTTCCATGGTTTCTTTTGATTCCCGAAGCAATTCAATGCTTTTTTGAAGCGTCTCCCTTTTTTTGGCCACTGAAGGTGGTTCAACCATCATCTTTTGTATACCATCACAATTCTCCATTATCTCATTCACAAGTTCCAACTCGATCTTCTGGTTCACCAATTCTCGTATTCGTAACTGTAGCTGAAGTGCTAAATTATCCACAATTCGTTTTAAAACAATTGTCCAATAAGCTGTAAGCTTCATTTTCAGATCAAATGCTTGATCCCGTATAATGGACGGAACAGAAAATAAATGTTTGACATTAATCATCCCAAACCCTGCAATATTAATCGACTCAGAACGAATGGACATTGCCTTTGAAAGCTGTTCATGGTTGTTTGCCATCAAACTGCTCCAAGAAGACATAAACTGAGGGTCACACGTGTAATCTGTGGCCTTCTCCGATTCTATCATGTCAACAACCCTTTCCATGAACTTGTTTTTCATTTTCGTCATCAAGTTTTGCAAAGCTTTCTTCACGGAGGGCAGCAATTGTGGATACATCCCACAAATATCAGCTAATATTTTAAAGCAAACACTTTCAAGATAAGCCCACACTTTGTTTACAAAGTTAATAGGCAATTCAGCGATACTGTTGACTTTTCTCTTTAGCAAGTACAAAAACACGGATTCACCAGCGGGACCAGGCAACCGGATGGAATTAGTTTGCTCCAAAACCTGAATCTCTTCAACCAGAAATTTTTCAGAAAACTTGACACTTGTTTGTAGTTCTTTTGAAAACTTATCTAGCATTTCGACCAACCGAGCTTTGCAAAACACTTGTTTATTTTCCAAATCCTTCTCATCATACTCGAATCCTGTTAAAGATTTTTGAAGAGCTTCTTTTAAGGACAAAACAACCCTAAATAAAGCAGACATTGCCTGAGAAATACTAGTAATATCATTATTCGGTAATTTTTCGTACTCCAGAACCAAATCATTGAGTTTCTCTTGGATCTTTTTGACAATGTTGGGCAAACATTTGGATATGATCACTGACTGAATCTGAACAAGCTTATCAGCTAAAACATCAATACCCACCATGGATTTATCAATCTTGGACAACAAAGGGTGAGTTTCGAAAAGGTTGGCTTCTTGGATCCGTGCTTCATCATATGTTTCATCATTGATCCTGTTTCTAACACAAACATACCCAAGGCCAATGCTGACCTCATCTGTTGTAACCTTCTCAAGTAGCCCGTCTGGGGAACAGTCAGATTTGGTAACAACAGCGAGTGTCCTCTGGCCTGTGCTATCCACACGACGTGACATTCGGATGGACTCACAGGTTGGGAAATCAACAGTTGCAGAAAGAACATTCAAAATGATACTTTCTTGGGGCTTTATGTGCTGCATTATAATATCTGTGCCATTAAAAAAAAACAAATAAGATAGATCATAAACATTATTAATCATATAGTCATAAATCACATTGCTTCATTGCTATACCAAATCACATTAACCTACTGTTTATGTTTATTTAAATGGTTTTTTTTTTTTTTCCATTTGTTTTAGTTACACTTTTGTATATGCATCAACTGATAAAGCTTGTCCAAATTTGCATACCATAACAATATATGAAACTATAATAAATTAATTGAAAATTAGAAAGATAGATTGACCAAATTAGTACCAAGGCTAGGCAAAAGTATATACAGATTATAAAGTAAGACGTTTACTTTTGTAAACATACCTATCATATCATATCATTTCAATAAACTTCTACTAATCAACCAACATAAAATCAATCCGCTTGAAATCCTCATGTTACAAAAAAATAAGTATGGCCTTGAATTTAAGATTTTCAGTTAATTTGTTTCCATACTAATAGGTTAACAAACCTAAAAGGATCTGAATTCAAATTATTGATATTGACACTTTTGAAATACCCTGTTGTATACTGACTGGACTTTGAGTCACTATATGTGTTTATAATATCTAAGCACACATATTCATGTTTAAACACATTTTGTGACTGAACATTTGCTTTCCTTGGCAGATTTTGGAGCTGCTAAGTTAAGAATAATATGTAAATTTGTTGAGGTGTAATAAATATTTACCTGAAATTTGTTCATAAATGTTTTCTGGTTGATCACGGACAGGAACACGAGTGATTCCCGGCAAATCAATCATGGTGAGATCCGGTACACCTTTCTTCTTGACTAACATTGTTATAGGCACATTGGATATACCTTTAGATTTACCAGCAATTTCTGATGTGGCATCATCAATGGCCTTCGGTATGTGGCTTTCATCATTGATCTTTACCGATTTATTATTAAACTCAAGAAGAAACTCTGGTACAGGAGTAGAATGATGTTGAAGCCTCATTATAAGAGGAACCCTTGTGCAAATACCTTGTCCACGTGGCAAACTTATGCCGGCTAGTGACTCTAGAACACTTGACTTGCCAGAGGATTGGTCTCCGACAACAACAATGGTGGGTAGTGGAATGCCTTCTTGGGTCACTTTGAGACGGCGGAGCTTGTCAATGGCGTCTAGAATAGGACGTATCTTTTCATTGTAAGATGACACAAGAGGCGGAGATTTTGGTTTATGATCGCTAGATGTTGTGGTGTCACTAATATCTTGACCGGAAGCTTTGCGTTTCTTAAGCATTGTTGCTGGATCTACCGGAGAAAATGTCCTGAAAAAATATGATGGTTAGATAATAGAAAATATGACATGGTTAGATAATAAGTAGATAGAAACACTAACGAATATAATGAGCAATAAAATTATACCAAAGTTCCACATAAATAAATGAAAACCCTTTTAAATTAAAAGAAGGATATAGATTCTCATGTTCATTTGAACAATGATATCATGTTAGCCAATAACAATTAACTTAAGCAAGAAATATAATTGTCCCACTTTAAGTAAATTTTGAGGGACCAATTTTCTAACTCTACTCACAATATTTACCAACACAATCTATCCTGTTCAAATAAACGTGAGGATCTCTATGGGTTTCAACACCAGTAAACTAGTATCCACACACCATCCATTTACATTGAATTATATATTCACTTAGTTACTTCTGTTGTTTTTTTACAGTCACAAAACAAACATATAACACCAAAAGCACATATAATTCTTTCTCATTCTTTCTCTCCTGCAAATTTTTATTTTCTCTCTCTTAGTTGTACGAGTAACTTTTACCTTACCATATCATCTTCTTCAACCTCTAAAAATATTGCCATCATCTCTATCTTTTTTTCTTTTAACTCGCCAATAAAAAGTTGAGACCAAATTAAGATCTTCAAGATCTTGAATCACATCCACAAAACAAACTTAAAAGTCCATATCTAAATCCTTATTAAAAACAAAATCTTGAATTAAAAATTCCAAAAAATCATAACTTAAAAATGGAGGTGACTATCCGGCGGTTGGCGATGGTGGTTACCCATTTAAAAATGACGGCGGAAAAGTTAGTACGTGTATGAGAGAGAAAGTAAATGTACCTACTTGCTGAACTCATTGAAAAATGTGACAAAATATAGGTGGTGTGACTATCATATGACCCAAAGAAAATCTTCATTATAAAAAAAAAAAAAAAAAAAAAAAAAATGTGTTTTGCATAATTTAATTTATTAAAGGTTTTGCGATGGAGGTAATCATCAGCCAATTGTATATGTCTCCAACTAACCTAATAGTAATAAAAGTTTGTAGAACACGAACACTTAGCTACAGAGATACACACAACATAGTTACAGCGAACACATACCTACAGAGTTTGCATAACATCCTCTTTTTTTCTTTTAAAAGGTACATATTATTCTTTTTAAAAATCTTGTATTTGATTCGTAGTTTTTGTATGAATTTAAACAATGATAACAAAGTTGTAGATGATTAACTAACCCAAGTAGCTATACTAACTTTGTTAAGTTCGTTAATCTCACTCTGGATGCCAGTAGGTCGAAGACCCATTTAGACTAACCTAATATATCAAAAGATAAGAGATGCATAGTAGATTACGTAGCACAAACTACAGAAAAATACGAGTTCGCGAATTTTCATTTACCTATAATGGTAAATTGGTAACAAATAATATTTGAGAAGAGGCCACGCATGTAGATTCACACCGGTTAGTTAAAAAGAGAGGGTCGTAACTTTTTCTTTCAATGGCACAAAAATGTGTATTAAAGTAGAAATTACAAAACACCTTTAATTGAATTATATATACAGTATCAAGTCTAAAATATAATGATACCTTTAATTCTATATGAATATCTATCATAAATTCATAATGGTGTAAACCCTAATGGCCGGGTTAATGCCAACAATTATATGATTAATTATAGTTTAAAACCCAGATTGTTAATCCAGAAACAAGATGACAACGAACTCTTATATAGAAAAAGGAGTATGGAGAATGAAAAATGAACCAAGTAAAGAATGGACCTGATGAGGAACTGTGCGCCGTAGAAATGAAAGGGGAAAAAAAAAAAAAAACCACAATTGGCCAGGGTTTAGAAATGGGTTAACTATNATTTATTATAATAATATTTATATAATAATATAATAATCATATAATAATTATTATTATTATAATAATAAATATTTATTATAATAATAATATAATAATAGTAATAAAAATATAATAATAATAATAATAATAATAATAATAATAATAACAACAACAAATATTTAATATAAATATAACTCTTATATAGAAAAAGGAGTATGCAGAATGAAAAATGAACCAAGTAAAGAATGGACCTGATGAGGAACTGTGCGCCGTAGAAATGAAAGGGGAAAAAAAAAAAAAAACCACAATTGGCCAGGGTTTAGAAATGGGTTAACTATATGTATCGACTTTTTAGGCTAGTATTCGGTTTTGGGCCTTTTACTATTGGGCGCTCTGCACTGGGACTTGAAAGCATTTTAAGTGGTGTCACAAACTATAATTATTGATCTTCATAAAAGGTTTAAATTGACGTGGAAACCCTCACCTGGTGCACCTCTTTTGAGTATCGACTCACCCATCCCCATGACCTTGTACCTTGCTTTATGACTCGATTGGTTATGTTTCCGTTAGTACACTTGCACCTTTCTTTTAGTCTTAAAACAATCAACACATAAAAGAAAACTCGAAGACAAGAAATAAATGTATTCGTTGAGATGAAAAGACATGTAAAACTTGAAGTGCCCAAACACATAAAAGCAACACAGTAAATTTGTTGAATACAAATGAATGAAAAGGGATCGATTGGACATTGCGGCCACATTCATCTCTTTAAACAAATGGAAATTTGCATAAATGATCCGTGTGTTGAGCTTAGTTAGTGCACAACTATTTTTCGAGCTTACTACTGTATTACTTTTAAAATTAGCAAGATATTTTGTTATATATTTGATAAATAAAATTTGTTATATAAAAAAGTCGTAAATAGCAAAAAGATCAAAGTAATTTTCGTAACTCGTTGCATAATTTTGAGGGCTATTTTGTAATTTTTTTTTTCCTTTTTCTACGCCAAACGTCGTTGTTTTATTCTAAAACTAAATGAAAAAATCAAATGACGTCGTTTTTGTTGAACGACACTTTTTTAGTTATTTTTGGGCAAACGACGCCGTATTGGGCCTGCGTGAAATGACGTCGTTTGGCTCGCCTATTGATTTATAGTATAACTAATGAAGTAATATTCCTGATTCTTAATCCAAAATTTGATTAAAACGAGATTATTAAACAGTGTCACCACATTTGAAGGTATGGATGATTGGCTCTATTCAAACCAACATCGCACATTGAGTTATAAGAGGGAGGAAAAACCACAAATCCGTCATATGTGGTACTATATAGTCACTAGTCAAAGCAACGAGACAGTGAAACGTTTAAATATAATTATTCATCAAACTAGATAATAAGATTACCATTCATAGTTTAAATACAAAACAAGCACAATTAACTAAAAGCACATACTAGGAAGTCGAGATTTAACCATCCATTACTTCAGATAAAGATCCAACTAAAACGCTTTCATCCCCTTAACAGAACTCTAATCAGTTGTGACCATCCATGACTTGTTCGATGACTTCTTTAGAAGCCTTCAGCAAACCAATGCTTCTTTGCAGCTTCTCCTTTTAATTGGCACAGAGGGAGGTTCATCTAGCATCTTTTCTATACCACCACCACACATGATTACCTCATTCATTTCCATCTTGATTTCTTTGTTCACCACTTTTTGGATCATAAATCGATGCTGAAGTGCTACCCAATCCACAATCCGTTTCAAAACAATTTTCCAATAAGCCGTCATCCTCATTTTAAGAGCAAAAGCTTGATCCGTTGTGTTTGCTGCAACATCATACAAAGCCTAATATTAATATTGCCATAACCTTCCATAGCTGTTGTTAAATAGCCATTGGACATCGATGATGAAAAAGTGCTACGGTGTCCCATTAACTTGTTATATGAAGCGGTGAATTCGGGGTCACAAGTGTAATCAGTGATCTTCGCCATCTCTATCATTTCAACAACTCTTTCCTCAAACTGAACCTTCTTTTCCCGCATCACGTGTTTTGAGTGTTGAAAATTACATCTAGAAAAATCACATGTGATTTGTTATTTAAAAATCACATGTGATTTTATGAATCACATCTGATACATGTGATTCCAAGCACACAAATCGCATATTTTTTTTCAGACGCAAATTTAACACTAAAACAAAACTAAAAAAAAAGTCCGTCGAAAATAGATCGAAGTACTCTACTGAAAGATAAAAAAGGTGAAAAGTGGTGTATTTTTTGTCGTAATGGTTTATTTTTTGTCACTTAACGATGTAACGTTTGCAAGATATTTTATTTTAATAAAAAAAAGTGAAAAGTGGTTTTTTTTTAACGTTGATGAAAAATGAACAGCTGGTTAATTGGATCTATAAAAAATATTGTGTATATATTGAACTTTTGTATGACTAAACTAATACATGGGCATATTCGACATTATTCTAAACGTTTGTAGCTTATTATTTCCGCATTAGACAAGTATCTCATATGATAACTACGGGAATAGTATTTTTGACAATTCACAACTCAAGTTCATGAACATCACCTTAATAATAATAATACGGAGTAATATTTTTGAATATTCAATTATTATTATTATTATTATTATTATTAAATAATAATAATTAAAAAAAAAACCCTCTACAATGAATCCTGGGTGATTTTTTCTTTAACGATTTTGAAGTAAAACCGCTATCTGAGGAACAGCCATGATGCAACATAAGAATGAAAAGTTACCCGATGACTAAATTAAAACGCAACATATACTTGATCCTTTTCTTTATTAAACTAGAGAAACTGCAAAATGTATTATATTAATGGCTTGGCAGGTAGAGTACATACTACATACCACTTGATATCGAGGTTTAAAATCCGCTAAAACACAAGTTTCTCTTCAGTCTTGAAATTCTTTGTTTTTTCAAAACAAATAAAATTTTCTCTTTTGTAAATGTAAAAAGGAAAATGAATATTTTGGATATTCAATTCCCAGCTAAAATTTATTGTCATAAGAGTAGTGATATTTACACCTACAACACAAGCCTAAAAACATTACTAATGCATAAATCACTTGTACAATTGTATTATGTACTTTCTCTCTACAAATTTTCACCAATCATTTTTTTAAATCAATCAATCAAATCATTAGGTACAATTGTAGGCATGATTAGTAGGCCTAACAATCATTTTTCTGATCATTTTTCATTGTTTTATAAAGGTACACTAATTCACATCTGATTAAAAAGCTTAAAGAACATAAGATGGCATCCTACAAATTTGTTACTCTTCTTCTTGCATTCATAATTGTTTTCTATGTCTCAACTCATGCTATCAGTACAGGTAAATAACACTCCGTATCATCGTAACGTTTGAGTTTTTTACTTTTTTCATATACTATTATGCAACGAACAAAATTCGTATTTGGTTATAAATCTTTATCGTTGTTTGCAGGAGAAAAGGGAATAGTACAATACGTTTGTACGAATGTATGTTGCAGACAAGAAGATTGTGACCTAGTATGGGAGAAGCTAGGGAGTAGACCGGGGCTTGGAATCTGTAAACCCGACGAAGCTTGTCAAAGTGGAGGATTATGTTATTGCATTTCGTAAAATGATATTATTCGTATACATGATATGGTGACATTTTTTGTTCCGAGTATGATTTGTTTCTTATAAACCTAATAAGATATTTGGATTTGTGATAATGCTTTGTGCGTAAACGACATTGTTTTGATTTCTTTTTCTGGAGTTTTATTTTATATTAATGTTATATATGTTTCGATTTCGTTTAGAGGTGGTATGTAGCAAATGTACTCTTTGTAGGTTAGATTTCATCCTATGTGTATATGTCACATGTCTAAGCATTAGGATTTAGGACTAGACCTCATATCTACCATTAGTGATTTTTATTATTATTATTATTATTATTATTATTATTATTATTATTATTATTATTATTATTATTATTATTATTAATAGAACGGCTCGTTAGTTGTTAGTGATTCAGTTAGGAGTGATATCCAATTGAGCAGTATGCTGACTCTGAACTCCGCCTGTACTTCCTCCTATTCCACTGAAGGGGTAAAAGTCTCGGGTGAGACTCGAACTTGAGACCTCTCCTAGCCAAACCTCCTCTCCCCAAGCCCTCTAAGAAATCTTGGTAGCCCAGTTGGTTGTATGCACCATTAGTAACAACAAATTATCTTATATACACATTGTATGCACCATTAGTAACAACGAAAAATGATTTTTTTTTTTAAAGAAATAGATTTTAGTGTGGTTTATTAAAAAACCGTACCAGAAAAGAAAAGTATGCTTGTTGGCTTATGGAAGCAATTTGGTGTGGTTAGAAAAACAACCGTACCAAATAATCATTTTTGCTACAGTTTAAAACCGTACTAGAAAATGATTTTTATTTTTTGGTACGCTCGTATCTGCCACGGTTTCAAAACCGTACTAAATGTGCCTTAAAAACCGTACCTTATGAGATTTTTGTGTAGTAGTGTAAAGCTCGAGAGTGAGTTAAGATCAGGAAAATTACTTGTAGCAAATGGGCTGACGATCACATCATATATCCTATAAACACCACATGTATAAGATCAGGACACAACTATGATTTGTGACCCACAAAAACTTGAGTGAAAAATATATAAGGATCTTCATGTTTTTCAGTTAAACAATATTTAAAAATGAAACATTAGCAAACATATATAACACTCAGATTTTGATAACTTTCCTTTTACTGTAAATGATTGGTTTTTTTAGTTTTATTAATATTGCATCAAGCCATCAACTAATACCAAAAATATGTCATTAACCGATGCAACCATGAACAAATCAAAAAACATTGTCTTTAATATGTCAATCGAGTGCACTGGAACAACCTTTTTGAGTACCGCAACAAATAATATGTTTCTTTTCATCCATATGTGGATCACAAACTGTGTTGACAATTACTATTTTTCTCATTCTCATCGATCATTAGGATACGGTAGGCCGCTAACTTTACTGTTTGCTTACAAAATTTGTCATGGCCTAACAAAAACTTCAAACTACAGAACTAACAAAGTTAACATGTATGTATTGTTTATTTCCGTAAAATGACTTCCATAAACATAGAACACGCTTACTAACCTTATTGAAATATTTGTAGAAATCTTCATAAACCTTTTTTACTATGTAAATCAACCATTGTATTTATTTACCATCTTCATCAAAGTATATCAATTGGCTAACTTTTAATCTACAGATTAGGTCAAAGTTTATTTATGTTTCAAATATTGTGAGAGACAATTGGGTAAAAAAAAAAAATCCCCAACACTAGCATCTTAAGTGACTAACTTAACGCACATCTTATAAAGAGGGACAACAAAAAGACTTTTAGATACTTCGTGCATATTGTTCTTAAACAAGGTATTTACATATGTCTCACACAATTGCCCTACGAGGCTTGAAAGGATCGATACGACAAGAATTCATAACGTTTACATCGTCAGGGTTTCTAATCATTCACGAGTAGCGTACATCTCCGTTCTTCCTTCGAACGATCTTCTTGATAGATTTACGTACAATTTCAAGGTCAGAAAGTTGGGTATATCCATCTTTATCCCGCAAGTCGGCGATCGGCACTCGTGACCATAGAGGATCTTTTGCAGTGCCATTGGAAACCGAATTAGTAGGTAAGAGAGAAATTGACCAACAGGAGGTGAACGGATTAAGTAGGATTTACCAATAGATACTCAGGTAGAGGTCGGGATTCGTTTCCCAAGGTCTAGCTTACGATATAGCAGCAAATTAAAAATCGACAAAAGGATTTGTGAAACGGCTCATAGGATAATAGGAAAGCAACCCATTGTTTAAAAATTACAGAAAGTCAATTCTCAATTTTTTTTTATCATGATTTCATAATCTTGCAGCCAGGCAGTAAAATGTTTTATGAAATCGTCTTATCAAGCTATTCGCAAAATAACTTACAGGGTATCAAGGAAACATTTCACCATTTATAAAATGGTAGTTAGATCAAAATTTTGATATTTAGGATAGTAGCAAGGTTGCATTTAATTTCATAGAATGACAAAATATTTTATAAAATCGTCTTGTGAGACAATTTCGTAAAATGGTTTGTGAGATAACAAGAAAAACAGTTATCCTTTATCAAGTAGTGGAAAAATCAAAATTTGGATTTTTGTGAAATAGCAGTAAACATCTTGTAACCTGTCAACATTTTGTAAATTACTTTTCAAAGCAGTTTCACTATCCAATAAGCGAGCAAAGATAAAGAATATTTCCGAGGGACGAGTGAAAGAAATAGGTGGTTGTCCCAAGGATCGTGATTCAAGTTACCTCTCAAAATCTTAAGAATTCTGTTACGCACGAAATCCTTTCTGATTGGGAGATTTAACAAGTTTAAAGTACAACTCCGTAAGAGGACATCGAATGCTACAAGCAGTCGGTTAGAGTCGATTGACTCGGCACGATACATACGTTAGAGGTGGAAAGTACAACCTCAATTGAACATCGTCGCTAAAACAGCATCGATTGAGAAAAATGAATATCCTCAACTAAGAAATGAATAACGTCGATTAAGTTAACGAACATCATCGATTAAGGAAGTGAATGTCATCGATTAAGAAAATAAACATCCTTGGTTAAGAAAATTATCACTGGAGTAGCCTACTTCGATGGAATAAACTTTCCCATCCTCGAGCAAAATCACCAAAACCTTAAACCTCGTAACAACTTGATTTTAGCTTAATCTCGCAACTCATCAAACAAGAACTATCACGAGATTCGACCGTGTATCAAGTTGTTAAGAATTAAGAATTTAACGTCGTCGATGATTTGGCTCAATTCAAGAATTGCTCAAAACAACAAATAGGTACTTACGGCTAAAATTCTATATTCATCATACGATTCCGAACACAAGCTTAGAGTAGAGGGGACTGTGACTAGATCGCAGAATGATACGAGGCTAAATGCCAAATCCAAATTCGAAACGAAATCGAAGATCACAAAATACCATAATCCAAATTCAAAATCCAGAGCGTACTCAAAATCAATTCCATCAATATCCGAAAGTCACGTCGAGACATAGTCGGAGTTCAATCAAAATATACTCAAAATCAAGTCCAAACGTATCAAAATTTAAATTCAACGTAGTCGGAATCAGATCCATAACGGTCAAAACCAAATTCAAATATCAAAAGTCCACTTGGGACGAAATTCAGAAATCAATTCAATTACGAAGTTCGAAATCAAATCCATACGTAACCAAAATCAATTCCAAACAATAGTCCAAACCAAAATCCAATACTTTCAATAAAATCGACGAGGCTCAATACGATAAGCAACTCGGATTCAAATGATGCCAATAGGATTTAGCCGACCCAAGGCGAAAATACGCTCGACGGCGATAGCAGGAATTCCACATAAACGAAGATGTTTAGTGGTGTTAGAAACATTACGATTCATACAGTGTTGCGATGCCGATGTGTCGTGTGCAAATGCAGGCTTAGGTGTTGAGTTCAATGCTTGTGTGTGCACGCAACTTATCATTCCTAAAGGCAAACTCTAACCCGAACATAATGCTGTTGTAACTACCCTCAGTATCACAAAATTCACCTCTGAGCCAGACATAGGTGATCAGGCCATGTCCAACTGTCCCTGGTTGAATGTAGGTGATCAGGCTACATTCACCCGAGGTTCAATGAATTTTGAAACACTCAGCCTAGTTACGCTAGTAATATGTCCTTTATATCCCAAAATCATTCCCAATACTACGACTAGTGTGCAAAATCAGCATTCGGTAATGAGATTACGCAAGGAAATAGCGTAACTCAGTGATAGATGCAGAACTTGCATAACCATATGGAAATGCTCATGGTGAATAGTTAAGATAAGCGGATATGAATGAAATATCCGAAAGAAAGGCACACACTATATCGATTACATCCTCAAACTCGTCAATCATATCATACTCAATTCATCACATACATCAACAAATATCTCACCAAGTGTATTCTCAGTTATCTAATCAACTACATCCTCAAGAAAATATTACGCGAGGCATCAGCTTGGCAGGCAGGCACGTAGCGGTCATAGGTTTTAATTTTCACAAAAGTGGTTATAGTCTGGGTTTTAAAATGCCCAATTCTCTATAACCTAGGCTCTGATACCAACTGTAACACCCCCAAAATTCGGGTCCAGCGGAAGCATACATGTCACGGGGTGCTACGAAATTGGTATCATAACATAAGGTACAAAGAACGGTTTTTGTCTAAATCATTTAAAAGAAAATTTATTAACAACAAATGTTAAGTTTAAATTATTCAAAAGTAGCGCGGAAATAGGCCCATAAAAATAAGTAAAGCAGTCCCAATTATTTATCAAAGTCGCCTATGACCGTGCCCCTTGCCAAGCGCCTTCCAATAGTGAGCTAGCACATTATACCTGAGAATACATGCTAAAAGGTCAGCTTACGCTGGTGAGTTCATAGAGTTTAAGAGTAAAACCACGAAGCTGTGAATCATATAGCGTAGGACAATAGTGAGCAAGATACACAAATGTAAACACTTAATGAAACCACGATGCGTGCGGCAACTGAACCTACCAAATTGTTACACACATGTTACCCATAGTGGGGAGCTACCCCAGATAGTACTATCAATTGTTTCGGCTCCAAACGGAGTTAAACAGTTGCGCACAATTGTTACACACAACAAGGCACCTATTGCAATCAAGCACACTTATTGTCCAAAATCATGAAAACAGTAAATCACAACATGAAACATTTCGAAACAAACAATCATGTCTTAAATAAACATTTCACGTATAGAGATAAACAATCGTTAAGTTTAGTTAAAAACGAACATGTACTCTCCCCCAAAGAAGTTTAAGAAAAACAGTAAAAAGTAGGGGATGAACTCACCTTAGCCACAGTAATGCAACGTTCACGACTAACACAACTGGCATCAAGAGCTAATCACAACAATAATTCTGGGAGATAGGTAGCACGAGTACAATGGTATAGATATGGCGTAACCTAATACGTATACGATTATCTTAGAAAATAGCTCACGAAGTAATAAAGTCTATAAAAGACGATGTGTCATAGTTTTCGTGGATTACTCAAATCATTACTTATAAAGTTAAGTATCAATGTTTCGTATGAAAGCTTATGTTTCGTGTGGTGTGGTAAGAAGACTTAGACTCAAAATACAGCTCATACCAAAATGATAATTACTTCGACGTACAACTCACGCCAATAGAGGAAAAGATATCGACATATAACTCACGCCCAAGAGGAAATCGACAACATTAAATCCAAACTCATCTTTTAATTTTGCTTATGGGCTTGTAGTTCAAAATAATCAAGCATACCCTTAAAGACTCCATGGGCTTCAGCCCGTGACATAATTCAAACACAAACATGCGAACATAATCACAAAAGAATGGCAAACACTCTCTTGTGTTTGCGTTAAACCAACAAACAACACCCTGGTTGTAAAAATATTAACGCACCCTTTATTTGACAGAAATTCTCAACAACAACTACCTTTGTTCATGACACAATATAAACCAACCAATGAACACACCCTATATGGGTGTTGACTGAACCAGAAATATTACCTCAAACACAGATTTTATACTAATCTTACCACACGAAAACATTGCTAAACATGTTAAATCCATCTCCATTATTCATAACAGTTTTTAATCCGTATCTTGATCCACAAAACTTAATAATCCATTTTATCAGTTTAGATCCACGAAAAACTATAACAAATCGGTATGGGAATAAAATATAACGAACAAACGATCTAAATATACCCAAGAACTGAGAAAAGAATAGATGGCGAGGTGAAGGAACAGAGGTGGTGACGTAGGCTGCTCATGGACACGAACCAAACAAGAACTTTCAACAACTCTAGCTTGAGCTTTCACACAAACCGAATCAACTAACAACCATTGCTCTTCGTCTTCCTCGTTCTTGGCTAACCACGATGGTGAACAAAAGCTGGTGGTGGCGCGTTGGGTGGTCACACGGTGCGTACACCACAGATCGGGGTTGTGGAGGGTGGTAGCGTCGGCAGAAGAAGGTGGTCGGACAAATAGAAGTGGCGGCAGTGGTGGTGTTGGTAGTGACAGCCGGCGGCTGAGATGCAGGGAGAAAGAGGCTAGGGTTTTTATTGCAAATGAGATGTAGGAGTTTATAAGTGTCCTTTTATAGTGTCTAGTGAAAAACCCTAGGGACCAGAAATGGAAATCTCAAGGAACAGGGAGCGGGTGTGTAATTTATTGCAGGGACCATTTTTGTAATTTATGTAAACTTTCTCGAAATGAGGCTCGGGGCTCGTTTAGGCTAGTACACGATAAATTCATGACACGAGAATTACACCAACGCGCTCAGAATAATATTTCCGATAAAAATGAATATGAATACTCCTAGTTTCTTACGAATAATACCAAACTCAAAATAAATGATCGTTTCTCCAAATAGAACTTGGGAGGAATTTTGCGGGTTGTCACAGAACCCACAACCACGTGGTTATGAAGCATCTCAAATGCCGCAGTTTGTACATATTGTTGAACATGTGTTTCAGCAACGGCATGTTTCTTTTATTAATTGAGATGCATTCACAAATGAACACTGAGAATGATTCTTTATTAACAAATATGAACAATGGAACACCATATACCTTGAAACAACTAATCTGATAGGCAAGTTGGATTCAAAATTGTAAAGAAAAAAGGAACAGACTAGGAAATTTCTGATCTATAACATTATTCAACCAAACTAGCTAGATTACTTCCGCGACGAAGTTGATGCGAAACAATTTATTGAAAGAGATCTGGGTAACTAATTAAGATGCTTTATTTCCTTACAAAACTCTAATCAGCATTGACTAGAATGCCATCCATAACGTACTCAATGATTTCTTTTGATTCCTGAAGCAAGCTAATACTTGTCTGAAGCCTATCCCTATTTTTAGCAATAGACGGCAGTTCATCCAACATCTTCTCTATACCACCACCATGCACCATCACCTCATTCACTATTTCCTTTTCGATCTCATCGTTCACCAATTTTTGCATTAAAAACCGAAGTTGAAGTGCTAACCAATCCACCATTCGTTTCAAAACAATTATCCAATATGCTGTCATCCTCATTTTCAAATCAAATGCTTGATCCCTTATGTTTGATGGAACGTCAAACAAATGCTTAACGTTGATCACCCCATAACCTTCCATTTTAATCTCCTCCCAACGACTACTCATTGCCTTTGATAACTGCTCCTGGTTGCCCCCCTTTAATTTGTTCCACAAAACAATAAACTCTGTATCACATGTGTAATCAGTGATCTTCTCCATTTCGATCATATCAGTAACCCTTTTCGCGAACTTGTTTTTCATTTTTGCCATCACATTTTGCAATGCTTTCCTCATGGAAGGAAGCAATTGTGGATAATTGCCACAGTGATCAATCAAGACTTTTAAACACACGACTTCAAGATAGCCCCACACTTTGTTTACAAAGCTAATTGGAAAACTAGATATATTGTTAACTTCTCGTTGTAGCAAGTGGTAAAACACATTGGGACGGAGGGTATGAGGCAACCTGATTCCATTAGCTTCCTTCAAAACTTGTATCTCTTCAACTAGAAAATTTTCAGAAAACTTAAAACTTGTGTGTAGTTCTTTTGATAGCTGGTCTAGCATTTCAACCAATCGAGCATCACAATACATTTGTTTATTGTTTGACTCCTGATCAAACTCACCTCTTATCAAGATCCTGTGAAGAGTTTCTTTCAAGGACCCAACGATCCGAATAAAAGCAGTCATTGCATCAGGAATACTTGTAAGATTCTGTGGTAATTTGTTGAGTTCCAAAATCAATACATTGAGCCTTTCATTGATTTTCTTGACTATCTCAGGCAAACATTTTGATATGATAACTGATTGAATTTGGACGAGCTTATGGGCCAAAACAGGAATACCCACCATGGACTTATCAATCTTTGACAACAAAGGGTGAGTTTCAAAAAGTTTTGCTTCTTGGATTCGAGCTTCCTCATATGTTTCATCATTGATTCGATTTCTAACACATACATAACCAAGGCCAATGTTGACCTCATTTGTGGTAACTTTCTCAAGTAGCCCATCTGGGGAACGGTCAGATTTAGTGACAACAGCGAGAGTCCTCTGGCCGGTTCTGTCCACTTGACGTGACATTCGAATGGATTCACAGGTTGGGAAATCAACAGTTGCAGAAAGAACATTCAAAATGATACTTTCATCTGGCTTTATGTGCTCCATTATAATTTCTGAAAAAAGTACAACAAAATCAAAGAATAAAAAAAGAGAGATTGAGAAGAATTGATGTTTAGATAAAATGATTCTCCTGGCTTGTTATAAATTTATGGCAATAAGTCACATAATATCAAATAATTAACAAACAGTCCACTTTAAAAAATTGTTATTCAATGACACAAAGAAAACGTGTCACATAGATCTGGTTAGTGACACTTTTCAAAGAGTGGCAAAATTTACTACTTTCAACTACATACTTTGTATCTGAAAATAAAAATATCAATGTGAGTTTAAGTCACTATAATTAGAGATGACAGAAACATTAACTAACACCATTAGCGACTGAATATTTTTATAAGTGACATTGTTTGTGTCAGTAAATTTTATATTCTTCTGTGTTCTAAATGTGAATAAAAAAAAGGGTCCTAAGCATAAATAATCTTTATGTGTGTTTTTTAGTGAGGGAAATTACCTGATATCTGCTCATAAATGTTTTCTGGTTGATCATGGACAGGCACCCGAGTGATTCCAGGTAAATCAATCATGGTAAGATCCGGAACATCTTTCTTCTTAACCACCAATGTTAAAGGAACATTCGATATTCCTTTTGATTTTCCAGCTATCTCAACCGTAGCCTCTTCGATAGCTTCCGGTATCTTGCTTTCATCCACGATCTTAACCGATCTCTTATGAAACTCGAGAACAAACTCTGGCAAAGGATCTGGATGATGTTGAAGTCTCATTATAAGAGGTACCCTTGTGCATATACCTTGTCCACGTGGCAAACTTATGCCAGCTAATGACTCTATGACACTTGACTTGCCAGAGGACTGGTCTCCAACAACAACAATGGTAGGAAGTGAAATGCCTTCTTGGTTAACTTTGAGGCATCGGAGCTTGTCCACAGCGTCAAGAATGGGACGTATCTTGTCGTTGTAAGATGTAACAAGAGGTGGAAATTTTGGTTTTTCAACATTGGATACTGTGGTGTCGACATTGGCAAGTTGTAAGGAAACTTTGCGTTTCTTAACCATTGTTGATGAGGACAGATAGAAGTTAGAAGGAAATGTTAGATTACAAGGGTTTTATATATGTTGATATCGACTTGCAGTTAACAAGCCTCGTGAATAAATATTAATTAAGTGTTCGAAACTGTTATCGTTCTATTTACCTCTATTAAAACTGGATTCTATTCATTGAAATCTGAAACGTAGGCAGTAAGATGAAGAGCTACAAATCTGTCTGGTATCATACATTTTATAAAATATTTCCCAATAAATATAAAAAAGAGAGTTTAATTGTGGGTATCACTATGATAAAGTTATACTAAAAGGTTTATAAGTGTTGCAACTATGTCATAACAACTTTATCAACGGCTTACAAAAAATTTGAGTATGTATAACATATTTTCATGTAAAAACTTTTATAACTTCAATTTGCACAAAGATACGAGATTTTTGGAGGTCACTTTTTTGTTAAAAACCAAGGTGAGTTATTTTAGAAAAACTAAGTTTTTGTTACATACTAAGGGACAAATCTCCACCATCCCTCTTTTTTGTAAATGTAAAAAGGAAAAAGAATATTTTGAATATCCATTTCCAAGCTAAAATTTATTGCCATAATGTGTAAAATCAATTATTTTATTACCAATATCTTGTCAAATCGTTTTTATTCAATAGAAGACCTATATTAATCATTTTTCATTGTTTTATAAAGGTACACTAATTTACATCTGATTAAAAAGCTTGAAGAACATAAGATGGCATCCTACAAGTTTGTTCCTCTTCTTCTTGCATGCATAATTGTTTTCTTTATCTCAACTCATGCTATCAGCGCAGGTAAATAATATCATCGTAACGTTTGAGTTTTTTTACTTCTTTCATATACTATTATGCAATGAACAAAATTCGTATTTGGTTATAAATCTTTCTCGTTGTTTACAGGAGAAAAGGAAATAGTACAATCCGTTTGTACGAATATATGTTGCAAACAATTTGATTGTGACGTAGTATGCGAGAAGCTAGGGAGTGGACCGGGGCATGGAATCTGTACACCCGACGAAGCTTGTGGAAGTGAAGGCTTATGTTGTTGCGTTGCATAAAGTGATATTATTCGTATACATGATATGGTGATATGGTGATATTTTTTGTTACGAGTATGACTTGTTTCTTATAAACCTAATAACATATTTGGATTTGTGATGATGCTTTGTGCGTAAACGACATTGTTTTGATTTCTTTTGCCGGAATTTTATTTAAATTAATGGTATATATGTCTCGGTTTCGTTCAGAGGTGGTACGAAGCAAATGTACTCCTTGTAGGATAGATTTCATCCCACGTGTATATGTCACATGTCTAAGCATTAAGACTAACCCTCTTCTCCTAAAATATAGTTGTTGGATGGCTTTTGGTTTGCATAGAACTCGAGAGGGAGACCAACACTCTTCTCCTATTTTTACTTAGGTGACACATCACCTGGGTGGGTGTGTAATAGAGGAGACGCTTTGGCCTAGGTAGACTGACCGAGGTCGACCTCCTTTATTACATGCAACCTTATATATACATTTATAGACCATTATACGCTATCCATAAACTTTTCATTAACAGCATTAATCCAAGGTGTTTTAGTAAACCTTTTAAAACCTTTGAGTATAACTCCATAAGTATATAATAATGAAAATAAGTTATACATATTTTTATTATTAACTTTTTACTTAAACGAAACAAAATATCTAAATGCTAAAACTTTTACCATTAAAAAAATCTTTTTAATATATTTAAAGATCATTTACATATCAAACATTTTTTACATATAAGGATCGATCTGCACCTTTCATCTATATTAGATTAATCCCAACAATTTAAAAAACTCATTTTCATATTTTTTTTCCTTAAATATTAACATATTTCAAACCGTTAATCATTAAGCGTAAAAAAATATACCATTACGACGAGCATTTAATTATCTTTCTATAGACAGACACTTTGGTATACGTTCGACATACTTTTTTTTTCATGTTTTTCACGTTTTTCTTTTTTACATTTTTTTTCGTTTTTTTCGATACTGAAATTTGCATGAAAAAATCAGATGTGATATTAGTGAACCCGTTTGTATCGGTTTCAACGGGTACCCTGTGACGATTAACCGGAGAAATAGATCTCGATGAGGCATGATTCACCAGTTTGTATCGGTTTCAACGGGTCATCTCTGGTTCGTTTTCGGGTGTTTTTTATTGGTTAGCCGAACTGGTGCGTTTTATTAATTTATATAATGTGTATAATAACATGTACTTTTCATTTTAGGGTGTTGAAAAATAACATTAATTAGTGTGTTTTATTATTTCATATGGATTATGTTGTAGCTTATTTAAATTGACATTATGAAAATTTTATTGTATTTTTTAGTAAGTGGTGTTTTAATTGGTTGTATTTAATTTGGTAGGTATGCTTTTAATTGATTGTACAATGTGAATAAATCATCATACTTTTAAGTAATGAAGTGTTTTAATAAAAGTATTAATTACACTATAATTTCTCTCACCTACGCCCATTTTCGACACTCAACATTTTCACTTTGATTATAGAGCTTTTTTAAGTAGTATAGTTCGACAACTCAATTTGTCCGGTAAACTACTAGGTATCCTGAGAACCCTCGGGAATATTCAGAGACTCGGCTAATGCTTTTAGGCCCACATTCGGAGACAGACCAATGTGTCACACATGTTATGTTACATTAAAGTAGGAATTTTGTGACCATAAAATTAAAAGTCTTACGAGCATTGCAGAACCCGTGCTACGCACGGGCTGAGAATCTAATTGTTAATCGTGTATTCTTTCTGTATATTGGCGAGTGTATACTTAAGTATTGTTTAGTATGTTGTATGAAATGTTTTAACTTTGTTGTATAAAATTTTAAAAATGTTTGATGTTGTTTTTGTTTTGTGGTATTGTATTTTATATATGGGCTTTTAGTTATTAAGTTGTGATGGCTTTGTTTCTTTTGGCCTATTACTTAATTGAATGTTAAAAAAAATGCATTTGTTTCTTTTGGTCTATTACATTGCCCTACGATACTTGTCTATTAGACGGTTTTTGCTTGGTAATATGAAGCATACGGCGTCTATCTAATTGGTCATAGTTTAATATGCGTTTAATTTTGCCTCTCAATAAACACACTTGCACTTCGCAAGTAATTGATCAATAAATTGAGAGTAACTTAATTGCAAAGATGATTTCTTCTTTCATACTTTATTGCATGGTTATGATTCATTGTATTAGAAGTTTCTCTTAGTTGTTAAAATCACTTTAAAAGCACCCTCCAAATACCCTCCAAATCAGTATAAACACAAATGGCATTGTCATTTAATGATTCCAAAAGCAAATAACAAAACTAATTTTTTTTTGTTCGACTTTTTAATTTTCTTGAAAAAGTGATTGAGTATAAAAAATTATTGCCTAACAATGACATGGCGTATATGCTTATAACGTGGAAGTTTATTATATGACGAACATTCATTCATACTTTTTTTATTTAATAGAGTTTGAATTTTATATTTTAGCATGATCATGATGATAAAAAGGTTAAAAAATATAACTTTCACATCATGAGATTACAAAATTAAAGCTCGGGTTAATTAATCCTCCAACAATTCAGTATATACATATATGGATATCAAAGAGCCAAAAAGATTAAACGCAAACAAAATATTAACATTCAAATCCATCCAACTATTGAGTGTCGCAATGGAATCATCAATAAAATTTATTATAATGTGATAAGCATTTGGGAGAGGGCTTCGGGCAGAACGTAGATAGGCAAATAGGGTTAAGTTCTTTTGTTTGATGTGATGCGGTGAAAATGTGATAAATAGGGGGTGTTTGGGTAAGCTTATTTCGATAGGTTAAGCCTTTTTTTTGTTAGGTAACAAGAGATTGTGAGCCTATGCATTATCAGAAGACATCTTTTGAAATTTGGATTAGCTTGTGGCACACTAATTGTAAATGACTGAAAATGAAGACATTTTCAGAAACATGTAGGAGAAGGTCAGTAAAGAGTATGAGGCTAAAGTTGTAACTAGGCTGGTAGGGAAAGGATTAGGAAAATGAGCTTAATCTTAGATAAGCGAATAAGGTTAAGCGCTGTTGTGACATCCGAACACTATTTATGGGTTTACTATGTTTTGAAACACCATAAACCTGTGTACATAAGCTCTGTCTCCCCCCCCCCCTCTTTCCCCCTTCCTTCACCCCCTTCTTCTTTCAAGTTTGGTGTTTGGGATCGTTAGATGAAATTACCTATCTGCTATTGCAATTTTATACGGTTCTCCCCTTCACGTGGAAGTCAAAGGGCATATAGAAGTTAATTATCACAGAAGGGCTAACTCTAATTCCACTTTCTAACCCACCTTGGACCTCAATACTTTTACCCTAAATCTGTTTAACAGCTTTGACACCTTTTCTCGCAAAAATCATTAGACTGACTTCCGGACCTCGAAATCGATCGTGGCTAGACTTTTTGGAAAGCTCTTTCTCTGAACTAAAATTTAGACACAAAATTCATGTAATAACTCATTACCATATATTAAATAACTTCGTATCTTTACAGCCTTATGAATCTGTCCAAACCCTAACTCCTAACATGTTTTATGCCCTAATCTCTTCACCAATCATCATAATATTACTAATTATTGATCCCAACATGTTTTATATAATAAATTTACAGAAGTAAACATAAACCCTAATCCATCATAACCTTGCTACATTAATTATATTAATTAATTGAATATAAGGATCGAATATTATACCTTGATCTTGATTTTAGCTTAAATAGAAAAACCCTAATTTTTTTCTTCTTCTTTTTCCTCTTGGTCGACCAAATTTCACAAAAGAAGGAAATGAGGGGTTTTGATTTTGTATTTTTATTACCCTATAGATAATTCTAGAAAACCCTTTTTAGTAGGAAATAGCCCTCCATGTAAACTTAGGGCAGAGACCGGGTCAATACAGTTGCTATCGGTTATCACAAAGATGATACCGGTATTGAAGACAAGACGTCATGGACCCAGTGACGCACTGCACAACCCCTCCTAGCCACTCAGGTATCTCTTAAAATATATTTGTTTCATTTCTCATGGACAACCTTGCATAATCTATCGACCTCTCACTCCGAGATGTGTTGATATTGAAAAGGAGGCCCTCTGCTCCATGCCTTCGATGACAAAAACCAAAATGCACGTAATCAAGTCACAATCCATGAGATTCATCAAAAGATCTATTAGGCTACACTTTCCTATTCATACACTTATGTTCGCCAAAAAGAGCACAAGTTGTAAGAGTCTTTTATGAGATCTTCGGATCTTGCCACTTACATCATGGTGGTTACTGCACTTCAAACGGTCTATAGTCATGGAGTGATACTTAGGTGTACTCCAGCGGCTCCCCTTTATCCATTGATAGCTTTCGAGCATCCAGATTTAGGAACGGCAAGTGTGAAGATATCAAAAGCGTTATGTTAGCATCTTAGGCCGCATCCGTTCTAAGAGTATTCGAAAAACGCTGTTGGCGTCACTGGTGTATCCGTTCTAAACGTTGTTAGCATCATTTATGCATCCGTTCTAGGGTATTCGAAGAGTGTTGCTAGCGACTTAGGATGTATCCGCTTGAGGTATCTAAACACCAAACGCCGAGACTAACCACGCATATATGTCAAGCAATTTGTTTTGCAGGTACCTATGAAAAACGATGTCCCGGAGAACCATTCATCACCATAAACATCAACATCTTCTCCTCCGCATACTCATACTTATGAATTTCATCCTCAAAAAGGCTCAAATCAAGAACGTTCAAGAGAAAAAGTTCAAGTTAAGGACAAAAATTTACGTCAAAGTCTAAGAGCTATTAAAGAAAGTCAAGAACAAGTTCAAGTATAAGTGAGGAAAACTCAAGTATGAAAGTTCAAAGTCTTTTCAAGACATATGAGTATGTTGGAGAAGACGACACAACAAATCATAAGAAGATGTTGATCAAAGGCAAGAACGATCAAGAGACATTTATCCAAGATTACAAAGCATGAAAGAACAACGAATCAAGACTATTCTATGACGACACACAAAGTTTAAGACAAATTAAGAAGACTGAAGACCTAATCACGTGGAGCATCATTCGAATGACCACCTCTTAGGGGGATATTGTTAGCATTAAAGATATGTATAGAAAAGTGATGGTTATTCTCATATTTATAACTTTGTAATGTGTCATAAAATACAATAGAATAGTCAAAGGGCTAGTGGATTGGGCTAAGCTAATAGGTTATAAGTTATGTATTAAGCTAGTCCATACTTAATGTGTAATCCAACCCAATCCAAGTCCAAGCCCATAGAAAGCCCATGTGGCATTTTACTCTAAGTATAAAAGGTACCCAACACCTCATTTGTAAAAGGTGTGCCTTGAGAGTGTAGTGTGTATTTTTTAGTGAGAAGTAATATTGCAAGTTCCATCTTTCTTTCTCACTCTACACCATCATGTCTCTTGTGTCACCAAACTTAGTGATTTGATAATATATTTTGGGTCCTAACACAAACATTAAAAAAGTTGTCGAAATCAAAACGTAGAAAAAGAAAAGGAAAAAATAACTCGTCTGACGAAACGACAAAGATAATATGAAGACGCTGATATATTTTCTTTAACGATTTTGAAGTAAAACGGCTATCTGCGGAAGAGCCCTGATACATCATGACTAAATTAAAACACATCATATACTTGACTCTTTTCTTTATTAAACGAGAGAAATTGCAAAATGCATTATATTGATGGCTTGGCAGAGTATATACTACATCTATCTATACAATCTATCTTCTTAACTATATAAAAAGGAAAAATGGTCAAAAGTTGAATTTTTGACTTTGTTGAATGTTGAAAATGTTGAAAATGTTGAAAATGTTGAAAAAACTACATGATATACACGTATTGAATTTAATTCAACATGCCACCAATTCAAAAGGTTGAAACTGCTATACGTATTGAATTTAATTCAAAATGTTGAAAACATTACTCTCATACCATATATAACACATCTATTGAATGTTTAAAATGTTTAAAAAGGAAAGAATGACTTTTACAAGAATGGGTTGAAAATGTATGTGACCACTTTTTGTTAGAAAATACATATATAATTCTATTAAAGTATATAATAAATACCAAGTGAGATATAACCATATACGCTCGAGTCACGTCACACCATTTTACAAGAGATACATGCACCCAAATCTTACTATATGAGATATTGAAATCCTTTTTAGTTTTATTTTTAGAACGGTAACACACTTGAAATCCGACCCCGAGTTAAACCATCCAAACGGGCAATCCTTGGGACCCAAACCACAAGGAGAGACCCGCGAAGGAAAACCGGCCTCTAAAACTCATGGCTTCGCACTAGGAGGAAAACCTGAATTTTTTGTCTCTTGCAAGACTTGAACCCTGGGTAAAACCTCCCCAAGCTCATTTTTAGTTAACATTCTTTTAAGCTTTGAATTATTATCCTTAATGTTTCTCAATCTTCCATTAGCCAGTTGTCTTACCTTCGTAATCAAGAAATTAGAATGAAGTTAAGACATCCCATATACAGTATGATTTGCATTTCCAAATTTGAATTGTGTTGCAATTAATTTATATGGAGTTGCATACCAAAAGATATTTTAGAATCTGAATAATTTACAAAACAATCTTTTGTAGAATGTTCTTGACACATGAATAATATATTATTTTGCTTTTAAAAAGTTGTTTGTAATACAAATTTCAGGTTTTTTTAACATGTGACCTCATGCACATATAAGTAAGATTTGGGATTTCCAGTAAAAGGAAGTATTAAAATTTTAAGACAAAAAATATTACTATACAAAAAAAGTTAGAAATTAAATGTAAAATTTGAAAATTTAAGTCTCATTTAAACTATATAGTAACCCCTCTAATAATGATATATTTCAATAAAATTGTTTATAAAAAAAACTCACTGAACTTATAACCACCAATTTAAAGGTAAAATTTGAAAAATGAAAGTGATAACTATTTACACTATTAATAATTTAGACATTCCACTTTTGAAAAACATATATCTACTACGTTATAAAGTATTTATGACATACTAAATAAGGAATGTTTAAAAAGAAAAAGTAAAAATTTATTTACCACAAAAATAGTCATCGGGTACTCGTCACCGCATTGCGCGGGTACCCTTCTATGTAAAACAAAAATGATAAAAGTGAAAAGTCAATAAAGTAAAATGTTGAAAAAGTTAAAAAGAAAATATTCAATAATTAATTATGAACAATTTAACTATTAATACACATATGTTTTAAAAAGAAATTATTAATACATATCGAAAACAGGTTGACCCGGGACGCTTCAAACCCAGCGTGTTTACACGGTTTAATTTGACCCATTTTTTCGACCCAACCCGTCGGGTTGACCCGGTTTAAATTTACCCATTTTTCGACCGGAACGGTTCAACCGGTGACCCACCCTGGTCAAAATATTATGTTTAATCCCCAAATCCTCAAACTTTTATTAATTTTTGTTTATAACCCATATATACATATATATATATATATATATATATATATATATATATATATATATATATATATATATATATATATATATATATATATATATATATATATAAATATTATATATATATATTATAATTATATTATATAATATATATATATATATATACGTAAAATATATATATACATACATTAATTAACATTATCATATATATATATCTATATATCACAGTATATATATATATACATAATATATACTATAACATATATAATACAACATATATATATATATAACATATATATTATATTATTATATATATTATATAAATAAAAATTATGTAATATATATATATATATATATAGTTAATATTAACATAAATATATATTATACATAACATATTATTATATGTATGTACTATATATATATATGTATAATATGTATATACATATACATATATATATACATATATACTACTATATACAATATAATATTAACACATATATATATATATGTATATATATATATATATTTATATATATATAGTATATATATATTATATATATATATAATATATATATATATTATATATATAACATATATATATATATTATAATCATATTATATATATATATAACATATATATATAATATATTTATAATATAATATGTATATGTTATTGATATATATTATGTATATGTATATATATATATATATATATATATAATATCATATATATATATTATATATATATATTAGTGAAGCGTTCAAATGAAAGCTTAAATTATGGGAGAATTCGAGAGCAATCCTAACCACTCATTTATCCTCCTTAACTTAAATCTAATGGCAAATTAGGTAATCAACTTGAAAATTCTAAAAAAATTCGCGAAATTTCAAAAAAATTTTCGAAAAAAAAAAAATTCCGAAAAAAATTTTTCGTAAAAAGTTTTTCGAAAAACTTTTTTCGAAAAAAATTTTTCGAATTTTTTTTTCAAAAATTTTTTTTTCGAAAAAGAATTTTTTCGAAATTTTTTTTTTCGAAAATTTTTTCGAAATTTTTTTTCCGAAATTTTTTTTTCTGAATTTTTTTTCGTCACATGTGAAAAAAATTTTGGAAATTTTCACGAAAATTTTTTTGTCAGGTGTGAAAAAAAAAAATTCGTCACATGTGAAAAAAAATTTCGACGCATGTGAAATTTTTTTTTCATCACATTTGAAAAAAAAATAATCCGTCACATGTGAAAAAAAAATTCGAAAATTTTTCAAAAAAATTTTCGAAATTTTTTTGAAAATTTTTCAAAAAAAATTTTGAAATTTTTTTGAAAATTATTCGAAATTTTTCAAAAAAAAAAATAGATAGCTAATATTAGCCATTAGATCAAAGTTTAAGGAGGATAAAATGAGTGGTAGGATTAGTTCTCGCGTTCTCACAAAAATTAGATTTCTCACATGAATGGCGCCCTATGTGTGTATATATATATATATATATATATATATATGGGTACTCTTCTAGTACTGTTTAATATCTAGATTTCAAATCCGCTAAAACACAAGTTTCTCTTCAGTCTTGAAATTCTTTGTTCTTTCAAAACAAATAAAACTTTCTCTTTTGTAAATGTAAAAAGGAAAGGGTTAATTCCATATATACCTATTTTAAACCTCTAAATGTCATATTTACCAAACTAAAAATCATAATGACAAATATACCCAAGTTAAATACAAAATTTGTCATATTTATCCACAATAAAAATTTAATCATTTTAAAGTTCTTAAATATTATTAATGGAAAATGTTCTGACTAATTTACCCTTCTTAATTGGCGCGTTCTATTATCATCTTGAAGAAACATGTTACTAAAGACGCATATACACAAAACATAGTACAATCCTAACTCACTCATGGCCCCCTTCATTTATTTGTAAATGGGGTGCTATTTTAATTACATGTAAACTGTTGCCAAGGCATGCATGACTTGTTCAATTTTGAGTTACTTACTTTCTGTTGATTTACAGTTGTATGTTTCCATACGATTCATTAAAATATTTTGATATAATGATAATGTTGAAATGTCGAAGTAATACATGTGTTAAATAATCAAATTCATTAGGGTGGATTGATCGACATTTTCTAAGAACTAGAATAATCGATCAGATATTTCATTGATTCGTAAGCCTATAGTAAAAGTGCAACATGACTGAAGATAAGTACAGATGAAAATGAGTATCCAGGTATCCATGTACCGTAAAATGTCTTTAACCAAGTCCAACTGACGTTAATAAACAAAGGCATCATCTATCAAAACGTTGATTAACGTTAACAAACAAATGTATAATTATTTAAATCATATGATCAATAAATACAACGAATTGAACTTAAGTTGCAAGATGGGGACACAGCATCACTTGAGCAGTTGAGCAAATAAGTTAATTTGAATGTGAACCAAACTAAACTAATGTACTAGTAGCTTTATACTATACAATAATCAGGTTAATAGACCCACTTGACGATTGATTAAATTTCAGGCAACTTAATATATAACCTAACTATCATCTCTCACGACGTTGATGACAACCATATTATTGTGTTAAGGGTATAATTGGTTTTTAATAATGTAAATTTAGTTTTCATTGGTTTAATAACAAAATGGGTAGATATGAAAAATATGGTATTAAAATTGGGTATATATGGCATTTTAACTTTTACTTTGTTAAATATGACATTTAAGGATTTAAATTAGGTATATATGGAATGGAATTAACCCAAAAGGAAGGGTAATGAATATTTTGAATATTCATTTCTAAACTAAAATTTATTGCCATAATGTTGGAAAATCAATTATGTATTACCAATATCTTTTTCAATCGTTTTTATTCAAGAGAAGACCTATATTAATCATTTTTCATTGTTTTATAAAGGTACACTCATTCACAGCTAATTAAAAAGCTTGAAGAACATATGATGGCATCCTACAAGTTTGTTCCTCTTCTTCTTGCATGCATAATTGTTTTCTCTGTCTCAACTCATGCTATCAGCGCAGGTAAATAATATCATCGTAACGTTTGAGTTTTTTTACTTCTTTCATATACTATTACTAGCTTATAGACCCGTCAAATTGACGGGTTTTTAGAAGAATGAATGCATCAAGAAATTAAGTGTTTAGGTAAAGTCAGAAAAAACAACGAAGGTAAAGATTTTGATTTTTTTTAATAGAATATTATATAAAGTCAATGATACAATAAAGAAATATGGATGTAACTATTAATCTAATAAACATTCATGTACGCGGCATACAATCTTCATGGTCTTGAAAAGCAAATGTATGATTGAGCACGAATTAAGTGATAAGCTTATGAACATTTGTTGAGCACCTAATAAGTGTAAAAAAAAGTGTAAGTAAAAGGTGTTTACGATTGATAATACATGTAAATTAAAAAATTGGCATAAAAGATATCATATGTATATTGGTATGTATCTCTTGAAACTTGGTCAAAAAATCAACTGTCTATTATTTTAGCTGAAACAATTAACGATGTAAACTAATAGTAAAAGAATATTAATGAGCACTATTTCTATCGTCATATGCATATAAATGATCAACTTCAAAACAAACAATAGTCAATAGCAGCTTACTCATTTCGTAGTTATAAAATTCATCTGTCGAAACATGGCGCAAATCTCTTTTAAGAAGGTGTTCTTGGTCACACTATTGCTTTCCGTCTGTAGTAATCTTCGTCTATATACCCCTCTTCATTTTTATATACAACACATTCATAACTTATATATTGCTAACAAAATAATGTTTCAGGTTTGCAACTACCAACTGATCAAATGCTTTCTAATGGCGACAATGAGAGTAAGCGTACCGTTCCCAGCCCGTATTGTAAAGAAGACAATGATTGCAAGGACTTTTGTGAAATTGGATTATATTACTCATGTGTAGACGGTATTTGTGTATGTAGTAATTGAGATTCCTGATGATAAATAAATCTTAAATTAAATAACTAATATGAAGTAGTACTTTGTGTCATCTTTTAATTTTTAGAAATCACACAAATTTGTGTTGTGTTGTGTTCCTTTCTTAAGATGAGGTATTATTTGTGGAAATAAATCCAATCATGAATAAATGCGAGGATAACGTTTTGAAAATGTAGCTAATTTGTTGTTTATTTGAGTTTTGTGTAATATTTCTTGTTTGTGGTTTCATAACCATACTTCTGACTCCTCTTTATTATTGTATAGCTTATAGACCCGTGGATTAACGGAAATTTTAAAGAAATTATTCATTAAGGAGTTAAGTATGTGAATTAACAAACAACAAAGAACGCAAATAAGTTACTTTATTTTTTGAAGCAAAATTAAGTAATGTGTCAATGATACGATAAACAACTTGGTGTGTAACTAATAAGAAAACAAACATGCAAGTATCGTCTTCTATAATTGGTAGATAGTCATGGAGAGCGAAGATATGCAGTCAATATCAAACACTTGAGTAGTCCATGTTGATTTCTTAAACACCTAACTTTGAAAAGGGATAAAAAGTGAAACTAAAATGAAGTTGTTGATAATAGCATATAAGAAGTTAAAAGGGCATACAAAACATTATTCATTCTCTTATAAGAGTCCACATTCTTAAACACCAAGCACAACTTCCTGTTGCAGAATGACAATATGTAAGCATGCGTACTTTCTTAATTTAAAAACTACCTTTCTCATCCTTCAGTCTACACTCTCCCAAAGCAAGTGTTTGACACACTGACTTGATAGAAGCAAAACAGGTGTAATGTCTTTCTGATCTTGTTGTCTACACTCGCCCAAAGCAAGTGTTTGGAACATTGCATTTAAAGTTAGTATCAAGAAAACAAACTAATAGCTACAATACAACTTACAACTCTTACATTAAGGCTAGGTAGAAAGACTTTGTGTGAATTCATTATTTTGTACGAACTTGGCGCAAACCCGCGACCCCCCCCCCCCAATTTTTAAAACACATATGTTATTCCAAAAATGGAGTACAAATGTGAGTTTATATAAGAAAACAACTACCATAAAAACTACAAACATTGAGAGCCCACCTCTTTTCAACATGGTGTAATATAGCATCGCAAACAATCAACAATTTATCTTGTAGACATTTGGAAATTCATTTCTTTATAGAGTATCTACTTAGCTCATTGTTGAAATAAATAATGCCTAAAAACGTTATAAATATTTCTGGATATCTATACATTTTGATAATCACAAAATGTAAACTCATTAAACTAAAAGATTATGACGTAAACAAGTATTTAGTAGTAAATATTCATTTTAACAAATCAATAACTTAAGGTATGAATAAACAAAATGCCTAATGCATTTTATGATTAAAGGAACATTTTTTAAATCACTAGATTTTTTATTTCTACAAACCTTACATTTTTTATAAAGTGGGATAAACATTTTTAAACTTATACAAAATGTTTTTGTATTTATAAAGAAATGTTTTATTCAAACTAAATATTTTGAATTCAAATTTCTACCCAAAAAACGGCTATATTCTTCAGGAGAAACCTTCCCAACAAAAAGACAAAAATTCTGAAGAAATTTTTTTTTGTTAGGCGGCCCCCTTAATCATTAAGAGGACCGGCTAGTAATTAAGGGGACCGGCAACCCAATTAAGAGGACCGGCCACACTCCCGAACAGTAACTTTTTCCCTATAAATACTGGGCTTTCTCTGGACTTTTTCTTCACCTTTTTGCACTAAAACCTTCTGTCCAAATCTCGCCTAATCTTTCTAATAAATCCTTTGATCATAAAATCCTAAGCTTTTGTTTCCAAGTGATCCAAGCTTCAACCTTTCAAGTGCAAGAGAAGAATACTTCAATCCTTCAAGCAAAAAAGTATTACAACTTGTTGTGACCTCCACATCCAAGTTGCTTGTGCATCATCACTTGTATAGTATTCATCCATTTGTGTATTAGTTGTGAATATTGGTTAGATAGAAGTAAGCATAAGGAGTTAGGCTAGTAAGGTGTGTAGGTAGAGAAGTTGTGAATTGATTGTGGTGTGCAAGTAGTATAGGTGTGAAGAAGAAGTAGTGTGATTAGGTGTGAAGAAGTTGTAAAGTAGTTGTGAAGAAGTTGTGAAGTAGTTGTGTAGAAGTTGTGAAAAAGGTGTGACAAAGTTGTGGTGTGATAATTGGTGTGTAAGGTTTTCTCCGCCATAAGGGAGCTTGTTGACATAGTGAAGAAAACTCTCGAGTTTGGTGTTCGGGGAGTGGAGTAGGGCAAGGAAGGTGTCCTTGTAGCCGAACCACTATAAATCTCTTGTCTCGCGGTTCGATCTTTCCATCTCTTACTTATTTACTAATCTTATTATTGTTTTAGTACTTAGTTATAATGTTTATATTTTGCAAGACTTGAATGCACATAATATCGAATCTAAACTTTTTAAAGTAAAGAAAGTTTTCAAAAACAAATTTTTATAACAAACCTAAAAGGACACATATAATAGATCATATAGTTGTTTTCATACTAAACTCTAATCAAATGTTTTTCAAACAAACAATTGTATAAACTCAAATCAATATTTAAAAACAAAGGTTTTCATAATAAATTAAAAAGACGTAAAACTATTCACCCCCCCCCCCTCTTCTAGTTTTCCACAATTGGTACCAGAGCCACGTCAAACAAGACTTTTAAAATATATTGTATTTTAAAACTTGAATCGATCTATGGAATCGGAAAAATATTTAGAAGGGCAATCTATGCAAAGATCACCACTATTTGAAAGTGATGGGTTTCTTTATTGAAAAAATAGATTCGAAACTTATGTGAAATCAAAAGATCTTGATCTTTGGCATGTCATTACCTTTGGTGATTTTCCCCCTATTCAATATAATTTTGAAACTAAAATGGATGAAATTGTATCTTTTGAAAAACAAAATGATGATTTGAAAAACAAACTAGCAAAAAATAATGAGGCTAAAATGGTTATTTATAATGCGTTACCACGCAAAGAATATGAAATAATTTTTATGTGTAAAACCGCAAAAGAAATTTGGGATTCTTTACTAATCACTCACCAAGGTAATAGTCAAGTTAAAGATAACAAAATAGATCTTCTTGTTCAACAATATGAACAATTTACGATTCCGGAGGAGGAATCAATAGATAATGTTTTTGCTAGGTTTAACAATATCATCACAAGTTTAAAAGCACTTGATGAGAATTTTTCTAGTAAGAATTTTGTTAGGAAATTTCTTAGGGCTCTTCATCCAAAATGGCGAGCGAAAGTTACGGCGATTGAAGAATCGAAGAATTTGTCAACTCTTCAACTTGATGAGTTGATCGGCAACCTGAAAGTCTATGAAGCAATAATAAAGAAAGACTCCGAGATGGTCAATGGAAAAAGAGAGCAAAGCAAGTCAATTGCGTTGAAAGCTAGGAAGGAATCTAGTAACGAGGATAGCTCAACCTCTGAAAGTGATGACGAAGAATATGCGATGGCCGTAAGAGACTTCAAGAAATTCTTCAAAAGGCGAGGAAGATTCGTTAGACAACCGCATGATGAAAGGAAAGCATACCAAAGAAATAAAGATGACAAAAATGGCAAAAGTGAAAGGAAGTGCTTCAAATGTGGTGATCCAAATCATCTCATCGGAAAATGTCCAATGATGTCATGAGATCAAAATCAAAAGGCGTTTGTTGGAGGACTTTGGAGTGATAGCGATGACGATGAGAAAGAAATCACAAAAGAGGAGAATTGTCTTATGGCTAAGACATCAAGCGAGGTATGTTCCGAAACCGAATACTTTAGTGATGAAAATCTATCGTTAGATGAAAAAGATTTAGATAGTGAGTATAATAGACTATGCAAACTAGGACAAAAAGTAATGATTAAAAATAAATCTCTAAAATGCATAAACAACCAATTAGAAAATGAAATACTAGAACTAAAAACTAAAATACACCATTTAGAAAAAGGTAAAGAAATTTTTGAAGAATGTAAATCATGTCAAGACTTTAAAAATGAAAACGAAATACTTAAGGAAAAAATTTGCAAACTTGACAAATTTGAAAATAGTAGTAATTCACTTAAGAAAATAATAAGCATTCAAAGAATATCCGGAGATAAAACCGGCTTAGGATTTAACTCAACCGAAGCTTCAACTAGTGAAACAAAAAATGTTAAGTTTGAAAGCAAACCTAGTAAACTAAAACCTTTAGAAGCAAATCCTAAATATATACTCCTAAATGATAGAAAAATACCTCTTGCTAGTGAGTAAAAACTTTTTGTAAACCATTCTTAAATACCGAAGTAGGATCCTCTAAACCTAAATTAAGATCTAAAACTCCACCACCAAGAAAACTAAATAATCATCACCCTATATCTAAAACATCTCAACCTAGAAGAAACCAAAATAGACAAAACTACAATAACAATAGTCATCAAATGTGGAATTATCAACCAAATTACAACCCTTGGGGAACATTACCACCATACATGCATCCTAGCCAAATGTTAAATATGTTTGGACCAAACAACTTTGGACCAATGAGACAATGGGGACCAAGTTGCTAAGTTGTCACTCTTCGAAGAAGTTGGAATCTCATCTACAAATGACTTCTATAAGTCAACATGGTCACTTGAAGTGCTTGATGATAATCCATTGAAGACTTAAAGGTACGCGTTTCTTTTAAGTTCATCGCTATAATTTGCATGCTTAGATAAATGATTAGTTAGATTAATGCTTAGCTATACATATATATTGTTTGTAACTCTTATACATATATACGTACATAATAGCTTATATACTTATAACCTAGAAACATCATTAGTTGACTTTCCTAGGAATAAAATGAAATTGTTCATTGTTGAACAAAATAGAAAATGAAAATCTTCTATATCCACTATTAGCAAACTCATGGTGATGAAGTGAAATGAGTTAAGTGGATTAATTATTAATATAGAAGTAGGATTAGATCCCTCATGTAAGAAAACTATGGATGAAACAAACTCTCGTAGACTATGGCATTAAGTTAGATAAGTGTGCAACAACAAAGGAGCTATAGATGTTAGGATATACCCCATTGAACACTCTCACACCAAACATGTAGAATTACGTCATCACTCACTTATGATCATAAGTTATGTAGAAAAGGATAGCACGTGACAATAGGCTTAACCAATCCTCTTGAGCATGAGATCTTTAATAAACATCTTTTAAAATCTATGATTAATGATATTTGTTGTCAAAAATCTAATATCTCTAAAAATGCAAAAACCTCACATTTTGAAAAATAGTTTTTCAAATGACTATCCCACTTTTTAATAACATGTTTTCACTATCAATATCCACAATTTTATTTTGATCAAAACCAAAGATTGGGAAAATTTTCTTTACCTTTCATTTACACACTTTGAAGTAAAACCCAATCTATTTTATTCAAATATACGTACAAACTTATTTCCAAACATATGAAAACTAATTTTCTAGGAAACACATGAAAACTAATTTTCTTGCATTGTTGAATAATGCTAAAAACCTTTCTTTAAATCATGCATGACGATCTCATATTTGTCATCTATACTTATGTACATGACACTTATAAGAAAATCAAAACAAATCAAGAGGACCATGGTTTGTCTATTTAGATTTTGTTTGTAACAAGTCTAGAAGTCCATGCTATCACAACTCCCCACTTATTGCACATAGACACTCATTAGGATTAATTCACTAGTTTATTAATCTTCCTAATAATGGTATTATGAAATACTTGTTGTTTATTGTTTCTTTGACCATATATATTGCTTGCTTAATGAGTAGGTTGCATGCTAGATAAATTTGCTTGTTTGCTCAATGTGTTTAATGAACATGCTTTGCATACATAATTTTACATGCTTAATTGCCTTAACTAGTTGGACTTGCTTGAAACTAAACCTAAAAACATAACCCTTTCTACAATTTTCTACCAAAAACCCATTTCTGGTAATCTGAAAACCACCAGATGGGCGGCCCCCTTAATTCATAAGGCGGCCCCTTTAATATTTAAGGGGACCGGCCCCTATTTAAGGGGACCGGCCATCTAATGGTCGAAGGTGCTGTTTCATTTTCTACTTTTTAGCTCATTTCATCCTACACTTCACAAAATTCACAAATCTATTTTATCCTAAACCATCTATCAAAGTTTATCCATCCTTAATCCCACCTATCCTACACTATAAACACTCTCATTCCTCATAATCTCTATTCATCTCTTCATGTCCTCTCCCATCAAACCAAAACCACCAAGAAACCCGTTTGGAGAAGAAAGCCTAACTTCCATTAAAAGCCCATCAAACCAAATGATGTTGTCAAACATCCAACACCAAAATCCTCCTATGTCTTCAACATTACTTATCAAAAACCTTTACTCACCCATATCCTTCTACCTTACACTCAAACCTCATAACCTTTACTCACCTCAACCTCAAATTTCATCTCCTAGTGCACCTAATGCACCATCTAAAAAACCCTCCTACCAAGAAATCCCTTCCATGAACATCGCTCTTTCACTCTCACAAATCACATCACTTGATACTCATTTCCCATCTTCACCAATAACTCCACCTAGTCATCCTTACAAAAAGATTCAAAAATATAACCATTCCCTACACTCTACAAAGTGTGTCATCACCACTAAAACTTAACCCATGAAGGTCAAACCATATTTCATGATACACAAACCTCATGTTCACTCAAATGAACCCTTTCACAAACCTCATCATAATAACCAAACATCCATCCTTGCTCCTAAAAATACACCTTCATCTCACCCACATAAGTCATATGAAGAGCATGCTCAATCTCAAAACAACAATCCCAATCTCATTCCCAACACCTCACATTTTGTTCAACCTTCCAATCCACCATGCAAAACATCCTCCACTCATGAAGCATCCTCTTCTTCCACAACTTCATTCTTATCCATTCATGATTACCCAAACTCACAAATATCTCCACCACCAAGAGTATCACCACCACCTCCTACCAACACACATGCTATCCCTATGCTGCATATCCAATCATCCATCCCTAATAACAACCACACTTCACCATCATCACTTTCCTCCGAACACTTGAAGTTCATCAAAGAACTCAATGAAGCCCATGAGCTTTGTGCTCTTCTTGCCTTACACCTTGCTCAATGCAACTTGGAACAACTTTCCTCTAGCTCTCCTTCATCACCCACAACTTGAAACAAGTTGTAAAACATATCAACAATTTTCCTTGTTGCATCTTTCTCCAAAAACAAACCATTTCATTGAATGAACACTTCACTTGGATTGAGTATCTTCTCACTAGATCTCATCCAAAACCCTCGCTTGAACAACATCCAAACTCTCAATCAACCTCTTCCGCTCCTAACTCTACACCTCTAAACTCTCCACCACCAAACTCTCCAACACTCATGCACCCAAACATATACCTCCATTAATCCAACAATCTTACCCTAACTTAACCATTTTCATTCCAAACACTCAATCATCAACCATCTAAGCATAATATATGCTTATCATTTTCACTTTCAAATAAGAATCAACCAACCTTTTGTTACAAGCAAGTCCGATGACTCTCTTTGGCAAATTAGGATCTTTAACATAATCACTTTGAATTAATTGTTATGTATCCTTAATATTTGTTTGCTATGCTTGTTATTTGTATATTGCATATTTTTATATGTATGCTTGTGCTTCTAATATTTTTGCAGCCAAGATTCCCATTGCTCGATTCCTTGGTGCCCTCGAACGAGGGGGAGCACACATCAAGGGGGAGCTTTCATCCCATCTAACTTCATTTATGAAGCTAGTCGGCATAACCTTTTTGATTCTACAAAAAGGGGGAGAAGTGAATATAAACTCACTAAATACTTGTCTAAAAATTAAATTTTGATTTAATGAGTTAAGGTTTTGTAATCCTCAAAAAGGGGGAGATTGTTGATATAAATAATGCTAAAAACGTTATTAATATTTCACGATATCTCTACGTTTTGATAATCACAAAATGTAAACTCATTAAACTAAAAGATTATGACGTAAACAATAGTAGTAAATATTCAATTTAACAAATCAGTCACTTAAGGTATGAATAAACAAAATGCCTAATGCATTTTATGATCAAAGGAACATTTTCTAAATCACTAGATTTTTTATTTCTACAAACCTTACATTTTTTATAAAGTGGGACAAACATTTTTAAACTTATACAAAATATTTTTGTATTTATAAAGAAATGTTTTATTCAAAATAAATATTTTGAATTCAAATTTCTACCCAAAAAACGGCTATATTGTTCAGGAAAAACCTTCCCCACAAAAAGACAAAAATTCTGAAGAAAAAAAAAATTTGTTAGGCGGCCCCCTTAATCATTAAGGGGACCGGCTAGTAATTAAGGGGACCGGCCACGCTCCCGAACAGTAACTTTTTCCCTATAAATATTGGGCTTTCTCTGGACTTTTTCTTCACCTTTTTGCACTAAAACCTTCTGTCCAAATCTCTCATAATCTTTCTAATACAGTAAAACCTCTATAAATTAATTTAGCGAGATATTATTATATCGATAAATTAATAATTTATTAATTTAAAGAAGTTTTACGTATGAACATTAAATTTTAAAGTCTAATATACTAGCTAGTTACATTGTATACTTATTAGAGACAAAAGATAAATTTAAAAAACAAGTTCCAGTTAACATTTTATTAATTCATATTTACACTTTATGAAAATAAATTACTAGTAACACTTTTGTTGCAATACGAGAAGACACCGTATAGTCATTAAATTTTCAAGTCTAATACACTAGCTACATAGCTAGTTACAATGTATACTCATTAGAGACGAAACAAGTTCCAGTTAACATTTTATGAATTCACATTCTTACTTTACGAAAATAAATCAACACTTTTGTTGCAGTATGATGAGGTGAAAAGTGTACCCATTTTAGGGGGTCATTTAAGCCCTAATTCGTGTTAATATGATCAAATATTGCCTTAAATCGTTCCTTTTGTCATTTGATGTACTTTTGAGAAGAATTCTGGAAAACACATCATTTTGGACGTTTTTGGAGCATAAAGTGAAGAAAACGACAAAGTCTTAAAAGAATGCTGGAAATCCTTCCTGACGGCGTCAGTGTCACAAGGTGACGCCGTCAGCTATGCAGACAAAGGAGTGGAGTTCAGACTGTACCAGACGCCCTAAGAAAGAATTGTGATGTTTACACCTGACGGCGTCAGGTGTTAATAATCCTAGGCCGTCAGGTGTAATGCTAAAGAGAGACGGCCCAGCTCGAGTTTACAAGTGACGGCGTCAGAAGTAGATCTAGGTCATCCGAGAACCCTAGAGGCGGCGAGCTGACGGCGTCAGGATGTATAAGCTGACGCCGTCAGAGTGTATTTTCTATATATACTTTTCTATTTTTCATTCATTAGTGTGAAACTTTTTGGGAACAAACCCTAGACGATTTTGTCAGCTTTTTCAAGGGTTTTTCATCCTTGATTCTTCCATGTTCAATTAAAGATAAGTCTTCCTTCAAATTAATCAATATGTCTATGTGTTGGTTAATTATATCTTATGCTTGTCTTTCAATTAACATGCTAGGC